>PVIR01002709.1:0-41555 GCA_004026965.1 Petromus typicus
TTTTTTTTAACATTTCCAAGGCTCCTCTCTTGCTAGGAAGGCTCAGAAACTAGATTGAATGACTCCATGGTCTTAACTCATGCCTAGCAGCTCTATGCAGTCAAGGGACTAGGAGCACATCTGAGTCATAACACAGAAAGCACAGCGGGGAGGAGGCCTGGCAGACCCCAGATCTGTGAGGGTCGTGGAGCTCAGGAGGGATTAGGCGGCCTCTTCTTCAATGAATACCAGAAAGCCCGCCCTCTTCTCCATCGCTGCTGTTCAAGAGGAGTGGAGAAGTAAACTAGATTGGATCTAGCACCGCAGGGATTGTGGAGGTCGGTAACTTACATCGTGAGGAAATACACTGCAGAAAAAAATGTGGCCCGCTGTTCTAGTGTGAAAAAGCTACTGGAGGAAGATTTCAGCTCACAAAAGATGCAAGGTTAAGTCAATAAAAAGGAAACGGTGCCAAGTGGAAAGCATGGGGGAGAATGAGGCAGTGAATCGGGCTGGCTTTGGTGGCTAGGAAGAGGATGCAGACTTGGCAGGGGGGTGGCAACGGAAATGCCAGGGCTGGAGGGCGGGAGTGAAAGCAGAAGAGCAGGTACAGGAGGGGCTTCAGTTAATAGTCAATTCTGATCCTCAGAAAGCTGCTCTCACGAATCCCGCAGAATCAAATAATCATCTCATGTTATCAAAACAGAGACTTCATTACAGTCTGAACTTCTGCTTATGTTGGCCAAGTGTAAGACAGAGAAACTGGTTATTGTTTGGGGTACATTACTTTCCGGCAATAAAAATAATGAGGTGGTGGTTTTGTTCTTTATTTTGTTTGCGATGTTGAAAATCAAACCTAGGCACTAATAGATGTCAGGTAAATATTCTACTTCTGAGGGACACTAGCTCAAATAATTAAATGCTTTCTAACTAGCTTCCACACCCTAATTTCTTGTTGACAATAGCAGTGTGATGTTTTCTTGCTCTGTGGACTCCCAAATGGTTGCCTACTAAATATCTGATATCATGTTTATATGTTTAAAGTATTTTCATCTTATATATTAAATGCCATATATTGCTTTAGAAGGCTGTCCTGAATTTCAGGTTGGTAAGATTTGCAATCAGAATAGTCACTATCCTCCTTACCCATCTTTTCTGACCTTCTTCTCAACCTGCTCCTCCATTTCTTCTTCCTTTTCCTTCATTCTTCTCCTCTTTTTTCTCCACTCCTCCTCCCTGTCTTCCTTTTCTTTCTTTTCCTTCGAGTATTTCAGTGTACTCTGAGATGTGTGACCTTGATGAAGTCTAACCCAAACACAATCAGTGGACAGGAAGAAATTTCACTTCAAAAGTGTTCATGATGTGTAAAAACCAGCGGCTGCTGTGGGTCTCAATGGGCCAACACTGGTGATGACCTTAGGAATCTCAAGGCTAAATGTTACATGAGAGCTGGAAATCATCATGAGCTCTCAATGTAATTTTTTGAAAGGCTTATTATCTGCTCAACACACTGCTTGTTGACTGCATGTCACATATGAGCTTTGTGCAAATGAGCCTCTGATTGTAGATAGAATGTATGACTATTTTGTGTTTGTTCAAACTGACTATTTCAGTTGCTGGCTATGTCCACAGTGTCCTTTTCCTGAACTTCTTTAAAAGATGAAATAGTTTGAAAAACAGGACCACTGATTCCTTGCCAGTGTACAATCCAATGTATGGTTTTCTGCATGCTAATTAATTCCAACCTCAACCGCTCTGCCTGGTGTTCCAAAGGCTGGCAGCTTGTATTCATCACCTGAATGACAGCTGTTTCTAACCACTTTCCCCAAAAAAGAAATAAAGAAATTAAATAAACCTTTTGCATACTAATTGCTGACATTCTAAAGTGACAGCCAAAAAGTGCTCAGAGTATAAGTCTAAGACAAATTGAAAAGTTTTGTGTACACCAACCAAATGTTGAATTTTGATTTAATATTTGTGAAGTGTAGAGAGAAAGGGTGGCAGGATCTGATGAGACTTCGCTATCACAAGTAAGGGTGAATCATTGCAAGAAACTTTAAATGTGTACATTTTCAAAATTGATCCTTGGTCTGAGGATTTAGCTCAGTGGCTCCAGCATTTGTCTGGCAAGCGCAAGGTCCCAAATTTGATCCCTGGTACCACATACCACTATGGCAGGTGTCGTGGCCCACGCCTGTGATCTCAGCACTTGGAAGGCAGAGGCAAGAGGATTGCTGTAAGTTTGAGGTGAGCCTGGGCTACAAAGTGAGCTCAGAGACAAATGAACTATAAAGTGAGACCTTGTCTAAAAAATAAATAAATAAAATTTAAAAAGAGAGAGAGAGAGAGAGAGAGAGAGAGAGAGAGAGAGAGAGAGAGAAATTGATCTTTTATGCAAGGTGAGTAATACTTTTTTTTTTTTTTTTTTTGAGACAGGGTCCAGCTTTGGTAGTTCAGGCTAGTCCTGAGCTCAGCCTTGAACTCACAGTAATCCTCCTGCCTAGGGCTCTCAAAAGCTGGGATTGCCAGGGTGAGCCACTACACCCAGCATTGTGGTATGTGGTTCTGATTGCTGGTGAGCATGAGTCTCCATGCTCATCATTGTTCTATGTGATTATCAGGGATTGAACCCAGGTCCTTGTGCTTGCAAGGCAGGTGCTGGAACCACTGAGCCAAATCCCTGGCCCAATACCTATTTTTTAACCATTGTTTTTTCTCCTTGTCAATATACAGATAGAAAAAACAAGTTTGTTTTTTGGTTTTTTTAAAGATATTTTTTCCTGTAGGACTTAATTCAGTATATTTTAGTATCATAATGATAGCTAATCATCATATGGTTTACCAGTCTCAAAGCTATTCTTTGTCAAAATGGACTTCATTTTTTTTCCCCTTTGGTGGTACCAAGCATCAAACTCTGACCCTTGTGCTTCCAAGGTAGGAGCAGTATGCCTCAAGCAAAATCCCTCACCCTGGACTTCATTTCTATGTTAACTTCAATTTCTGCTATTTACAGTCCTGCCTGGGATTAAGAGGATTGGCTAGTTCCTCCTTTGCAAAATAAATATTGTAAGAAGAGTGCCTTCTGCTATAATACAATTTACATGGCACAGTTTGGGAGAGGATTGTTTAAACTTCACAGAGAACTAGCGTCTGGATACTCACAATTAATCATTTTTGTTGATTTATGCAAAGACACCTACCCCTGGATATGCTCTTCAACCTGTTCCTGGCCTTCCATGATGCTCCAGGCAGTGTTGTTCAGTCCAAAATTAAATATTCTGCACAGCACGTATCCCTTGATAATTTAAGTTGCTCAGCTGATGCCCACTTTTGAAGACATATTCTTTTTTCTTGTTTAAAGATTATTGTCTTTGAATAATTTCACCGTCATATGGCAAAGCTGACCTTGGTGCATATTTCTGTGAATTTTAGCAGTTATATGGATTTGTTTAATCATTATCATAATCAAGTAGTTTTATCATCCCCTCAAATGTCTTGACAGAAAATTAAATGCTGTCTTTACCTTTAATCCCTAAGATAGTATTTTCTTAATATTAAAATATAAAGAAGAAGGAGAGGAGGACAATAAGGAAACAGAGAAGGAAGAGGAAGGGAAAGCAGAAGGATAGACACAGAGAAGAGAAAGAAGAGAAAGGATAGGCAGTAAGTAGGGTCAGCAAACTCTCATGAAGGATCTTCTGTGTTGCATGTGATAGAATCTTCATTTCATTGTAGTTTTCTTTTGCATATAGGAAGATAAAATTATTAAAATGATTTTTGTAACCATCTTCTAAATTGGATAGGATGCACTGGTGCCTCGATGGCAGCGTTAGCCCCACTGACACCTCCTGTTGACCTCCTGCCAGTTCTAGGATTGTCTGTCACTCACTTGGCACCAATCCCACTACTCTGAGCTGCTACATAAGGGAAAAATCAAGAGCCATACACCTTAGTGTTCTCTTTCCTTTATCATTCTGATTCCAGACTGGAGTAGGATCTTGGAAGCCAAAAATGACCACAGTCTTTTTCAGCAGATATATGGGCAAATATTTGGATTCCCAGTCTCTTGAAAACCACCCATTTCATTGCTGCAGACTATCACTCTGCAAGATCTATCCAGGACAGTCTCACTAAAAGCCCTGAGAGCCAGCAGTCTGACTGGCTTCAGGGTGAGGTTTCTGGATCTGCCTCCTAACTCTCTGCCTACCCTTCTCAGAAATATTACATGACTTCCTTGACCTTTATCTTGACCTTTACCTTCCCAAACCCAGACTGTAAAACCGTATCTTAAAATAAATTTTGTATTTGACGCCAGCATTTAAAATTTTGGACATTTCTCTTTGCAGTCCCAATTGCTGTTTTTCTTTTGAAAAAACCAGAAGGTTAGGAAACCTTAGCCCTCCATTCCCCAATGGAAGACAATTAATTACACAGAGTTGAAAGGTAGTTGTCCCTTTAAAACAAGCATATGACTGTAACCCAGCCTGCCTCACTCACTATGACATCTTCCAGGACTTTGTAAACTTTGCATTTGTTTTCCTCTCCCTAAATATTATCAATTTAAGGATATTTACTTCAATAATTAATTATTAAAAACTGACCAATTGTGATGCTATCCTTAGGAACCCCCAGGAGGTACAGATGAGTCAGAGCCCTGTGTCAGCTTCCCATCACTGGGTCACAACACATGAGATAATCAATTTAAAAGGAGGAAAAATTTAGTTTGCCTCATAGTTTCAGAAGTTTCAGTCCACCATCACTTGGCCCTGTTACTGTGGGCCTGTAGGGACATAGTTGTTATGGCAGAAGCACACTTTATGGTGGCTGGGAAGTAAAGAGAGACTGGAAGGGTTCAAGAGGTAAGATGCCCTTGAAAGGCTCACTCTGGATGGTCTTCTGACAGGCCCACTTCCTGAATGTTCCAACCTTCCACTATCCCTGACTGGGGATCAAGCTTTCAGTGCATAAGTCTTTCAGGGAGATTCTATATTCAATCATTAGCAGAAATCCTATGACTCAGCTCTTGGTTTAGTGCATAGAGAAAGATAGATCTAGCTTTAGTCTCTGGCATGTTGACATCCAGTTTTTCTGGCATCATTTGGTAAAGAGGCCATCTTTCCTCCACTTGAGGATGTTTGGCTTCTTTGTCAAAGATGAGGTGGTTTAGAATATCTAGAGTTCTTCCTTCATCTTTTAGTCTGTTCCATTGATCCTTGGGTGTTTCTTTGCTAGTACCATGTTCTTTTTTTTTTTTTTTTTTTTTAACCACAGCGGCTTTGTAGTATAGTTTCAAGTTGGAGACTGTGATAACCACAGCTATGTTCTTGTTGCCTAAAATTTCTTTTGTTATTCTAGGTTTCATCTGGTTCTAGATAAGTTTTTTGATTATTTTCTCTTGCTCTATGAAATAAATCTATTGGAATTTCAATCCGGATTGCATTGAATGTGTATAGTAGTTTGGGCAGTATGGACATTTTGACAATATTGGTTCTTCCTACCCAAGAACAAGGGAAATCTTTCCATTTTCTGATATTCTCTTTGATCTCCCTTTACAGAATGCTGTAGTTTCCAGGGAGCAGAGGTCTTTCACCTCCTTTGTTAAACTGATTCCTAGGTATTTTATTTTATTCTGTTGTGAAAAAATTCCCCAGTTTCTTTCTCAGTGAGTCTACTGTTTGTGTATACAAAAGCTATTGATTTTTAAGTGTTGATCTTGTACCCAGTTATACTACTAAATTTGATGGTTAAGTCTAGCAATTTTTCAGCTGAATGTTTAGGATCTTCTATATAGAGTATTATGTCATCAGCAAAAAATGAAAATTTAACTTCTTCTTTGCTTATTCTTATTGCTTTTATTTCTTTTTCTTGTCTAATTGGCATGACTGTTTCCAAAACTATATTGAACAGGAGTAGTGATAGTGGACAGCCTTGTCTTATTCCTCATTTTAGCAAGAAAGGTTTCAGTTTTTGACCATTTAATATGATGTTGGCTGTTAGCTTCTTATAAACAACTTTTATCAGTTTGACATAAAGACCATCTATTCCAGTATTATGTAGGGTTTTAATCATGAATGGGGATTGGATTTTGGCAAATGCTTTTTCTGTATCTGAAAATGTGGTTTTACTCCTTGAGTCTGTAATAGAATGTTTTACATTTGTTGAGTTATGTGTGTTGAATCAGCCTTGCATCCCTAGGATGAATCCAACTTGGTCAGGTATATGATCCTCTTGATGATCCTCTATATTCTGTTTTCCAATATCTGACTGAGGATTTTTGTATCAGTGTTCATTAGTAAGACTGGCCTGTTGTTCCCTTTTTTGGTCCGGGCTTTCTGTGCTTTTGGAATTAATGTAATGTTTGCTTTTGGGAATGAATTTGAGAGTATTCCTTCCCTTTTGATTTCTTTAAAGAGTTTCAGAATCCATGGCATTATTTCTTCTCTAAAAGTCTTCTAGAATTCAGCAATAAAGCCATCAGGACCTGAACTTTTCTTTGTTAGCAGTTTTTAAATTACATTTTCAGTTTAACTGATTGATATTTAGAATCTTTTGTCTTCTTCATTCAACTTTGTTAGTTCATATGTGTCTAAGAATCTCTCCTCTACTTCTGTATTTTCCATTGGGGAGCAGGTTCTTGAAGTTTATTATCCTCCCTGAATTTCTGCTGGATCTGTGGTGATTTACCCTTCTTTGTTTCTGATTGCATGGATTTTCCCAGGCTGTTCTTGAACTTTCAGTCTTTCTATCTCAACCTGCTGGGTTGAGTGCTGGGATGATAGGCATATGCCACCACCTCTACTTCAGATCCAAACGTATATTCCTTCCCAACTACTGATAAAAGTCTAAATAATGTGTTTTTGCTATGCATGTATGGTACATATGTGGCATGTGTGTATACATATACAAATACTCACACACTATATTCTACTATATCTGACTATCATTTGTCTATCTTATCTCTTCTATATGGATAGATACCAGGCCACCAGACACTTTGGTTCAACCAATTTCTTGTCTCCTACATGTCCAAAAGTGTCTGAGAGGAGAACACATCTTACAGCTGGGGTTGTGAAGGATTAGGGTAGAGTTCTCTGCTGCAGCAGCTCCGGGATTGACAAAAAGCCAGGGAAGTAGTCACATAGTCCTTCAGAAAAGGCTCATATCAGTCACAATATATACCTCTTTAAATTGCACACTTAACTCTATAATGATGTTTCTTGCTCTGATAAGGGTATAACAGTGAAGTGAAGATTATGAAAACATTGGAAAAACTGGCATGAATTAAATCTCTGTCTATGTTATTTGGTGCCCTTTGGTATATTCTGAAAATTCTCCAAACCTCAGTTTACCTTCTACAACTGAGGTTGCCAATATTATGTTCCTCATAAAGTTGTTGTAAAGATTAAATATGGCAATTCCAGTATAGAGTTTATTACTATGCTTGATTTATAGTAAACTCATTATAATTAATAGTAACATTGATGCTAAAGCATTTTTTCTAGAACAGTGATGCTCAAGTTCATGTGCATATCATCTAAAGGACTTGTTAAAATACAGTTGCTGGATCCCATCTGCAGGATTATGATCCAGGAATTCTGAGGAAGAGCCAAGGAATTGCATTTCTGACACTTTAGTTCATTCTAATGCTGGCTCTAGGAAAATGTCTCTGGAATTGCAGAGCCACACATTCATATTCTAGGTTATTCTCTAGGGTAGATGAAGGTTGAAGTTTGGTTATGGAACACAGAATAAAATCAGAAAATTAAATCCTTCACCCTGGGGCAGTGGTTCTAAAGCTAAGATCTCCATTGCTCAGAAATGGCCTAAGATCTACATATTGAGGTGCAACACAGTAGCAATTCCTGTATTTGCTTAGATATCTGTCATATATTTGGAGGGATCCATGTGTACAGCACCTAACAGTTCTCCAGAAATTCCCTTCTTGTTTGTCATTTGTGGCAAAGCTAGTTTTTCTGCCCTGCAGCAGCTCTTCTCTTTCATTCCTTGAAAGCATCACAGATTGTCACCAGATCCCTCAGTGCCACCTGACTTTGGCTCTGGGCAAATATTCCATCTCTGTGCTCCCCACCATGTTGATTGTACCCCTTCTGAAGAATATTAAGTTGTGGCTGCTTTTCAGAAATGATTCTTTTTCCTAGGATTTTGATAGAGGAAGGTTTGGGGTTAGCTAAGAAGTCAGTGAACAAATATTTTAGAGAAATATAGAATTACTATGGGCCAAATACTGTCGTTCCTTCACATTTAATTGCAACTTTTATCATCATCTTGTGACACAAACTATCCTGATAAGTTCCTAACTTAACTATGGAATCTCCTCACATACCATTTGCTTATTTGAGCTTCAAAGCTGGGTGATATTTGTTGCTTATTGTTTGTGACATGCCATTGCTAAAGATCTTGCCTGCAGCATCAGTGTCTGTGGTCTGGGAAGTAGATTAGTGAATGTACTCATACAACAACCATTAAAACTGTTCTCAGGATTTTTCAGAAGCACAGAGCATCCTTACAACCCAACTTGTGCTAATCTTGTCTGTAAAACTAACTTCCCTGAACATAGAGCAGGACAAGTTACAGAGAATTATGCTTGGTAGGGCTAAAGGACAGAAGAAAAAAGAGAACAGAGAGAAAGGAGAGTCTTGGAGAAACTTGGGAAGACAAAGGCTCTAAGTTGTTAGGTACCTTGACCAATACAGAACATTTACTAAATAAAACAATTAGGATTCCATCCAGAAACCATTTGATACAAATTAGTCAAGTCAGTAGAACATATCTTCCTTTTAGGAACCTGTAAAACTGGTTGATATTATTGCTAAACAGATTATGTGTATAATCAATATTATCCTTTTAGATAATGAGTCATTGGAAGGGTCAATAGTCAGTTACTTGTAGAAAATACATGTCCATTTCATGTAGACAGCTGCTCAGCAGTGAGCACAATCATCAGATTTGTGAGTTAGGGATTTGATTTTTATTTGCTTCATGCCACATATGTAACCATTCACAAGTTTCCAAAAGATCCCTTTTCTTTCTCTGAACAAGAACTTAGCCATGCTTAAAAAAGAAATTGACTTTTCAGAAATAATCTTTATATATCTAAGTTTGAAATTGTTAACTCTAATTAAGGTTGAGCATAGAAATGATATATCATCGTTGAGTGGAGGAAATTTGCCTTTAGAATAAAAGTGCTATTTTAGCTATTGCAAAGCATCATCTTTCTGAAGAACTTCTCACTTTCAAAAGCAGCATTTTATTACTGAATTTCCTATAAATGTTCAAACCCGACTCTCAGATCAAAAGTCACAATTTAAGTGGATCCAATGGATTTTCAGAAGTGGTTTATAATATGATTTTAGATCACTACCTGTTTCAATCGAAATATTAAGTTAAGAGTGAATCTAATGTAGGGCTGATGATTGGGTCAGATTGCCTCATGCAGTGGTCTTCTTCTGAAAAATATTTTCTCACTCCTGGGAATATACATTACAGGCTAATTTATTTATGGGTATTTCTTTCTCTCAGTGTATTCGTGTACCTTCAGTGTGATAAGTACTTTGCTTCAGAATTTGTTTCTTAATCTTCTAATTTATCAAGTAGTTGAAATAAGTATCATTGTGAAGAGTGCTTGTCCTATGACCAGATCTTAACACATTATCTCTAAGCTTATTCACAGTCTTATAATTTTTTTATTATTGTTACATTTTTGTTATAATTTCTACTTTACCATTGTTTAAATCTCAGAGAGGAGAAATCAGAGGGCTAGCTGTGACTGCAATTCACATGCATTTAAAGACAAATATCATATTTTTCTCTGTTTGCTTACATTTTCCCTTTCTGAGCCTCTGTGGTATTATCTGTGTATATATATATTCACCTCAGCTGATCTTTGTTATTCAGAGACAAGCTGACTGGCTTCTAGTATCTTAACTTCTAAAAATCTGATTCCTGAGAACTTGAGCCAGGCTAGTATCAGAGCCGGGTTCTCATTTAAGTAGATGATTCTGAGAATGAGTCACACAAACTGTGTTCTGTCATCTAGTTTACTCATATGGCTCATCCTACATTTCCAGAGTCATGATGCCTGCAGACACTAGTTGCTCTTTAGAGACCACATCATTATCGTTTGGCCCAAGGTAGATGCTTCTTCTATCAATCTCTCCTATAGTGATTCATCTCAAGTAGTCTTAACTAAGTGTAAGGGAATGATTGGTCAGGAGCTTAGAATTCAGAAATGAACAAAACTTGAATATAGGAAATTTATGGGATTTGGCAAAACAAGGATGATGGAATCTTACTTAAAGTAAGGATAACCTGTCTTTTGACAAGGATCTGATACTACCAAGCCCAGAGAAGCCTGGGAACATGGGCAAGACCACATTGTGGGTTATTTTGGTGGATATAATTTTATTAGGTTTAATGGTTCAGAGGGAGATACATGCTCAGCATGCTTGGAAACTTCAGAGGAACAAGTTCATGGAATATCCCTTGGGCTATCTGAGTACTTCTGAGTGTCCATTGTCAAAGTTAACTTCTGACTTAGGAAGAGACATTTTCATAGTCTTTGAGTTCTTGTAGGACCTCTTTCATGGATGGTACTTTAGTGAAAGACTTGAATAGATAGTCAAATGATAAAGTAGTCTTAATCTTGTGGATTTAAGGGAGAGAGCCTAGACCTACTGTCATGAACTGTGATCCTTATGAATGGGCCAGGCCAGCATATGATTGCCATCTTGAAATTTGGGGAGCAGGTTTTCGATTTCCATATATAGAAATGCTGAAGTCAAGAAAGAGCCAAGTCCTTGGCAACATTTGTTCTTGGTTCAGGCATGGTGACTCTCTCATCTCAGGTATTGTTTGCTCAATTAGCAGTAACTACTGGGAGCACCATGGTAAGAAGGATTCCCTATCTTAGCTGTATGATAAAGGATGTTGTGCTTGATTGATAGTGTGTGTCGTGGTCACAGGGTGAAGGAGGAAGGCAGCACATGTACCGTATGCTTTTCATTCCTTTTCACATTCTGCACCAGGACTCTCAGGACCCATTTAACCCCAGAGAATGGGCAAGACAAACACAAATAGTATGAGTCAAGTACTTTCTTCCATTACAGCTGTTTCAGATCACTGTGATAGTTTTTAAGTCCATAAAGTAATGCTGATCTGTGATCAGACTTCTCTGGTCTTTCTTAGAGGAAATCCTTTGACATGGGCCCCTCACCCTTTCTCTACCTCCATCACCCAGTGTGCCTCATCTGCCCCAGCTTCTCCCATGTTTTGCCCTTGACAGTGGATACAGTGCTCTCTTCCCTTGAGGGTGGCTAGTTCCATTCTTTCCTCTAGAGAAGCTATAATTTAAAACAGCTGATATGGATAAATATGGTTTGCTTGGAAATGTTCTCTGGCTCTCAGAGGCCTCTGGTGAACTGTGCTGCCCTTTCTCTGACTGTGACTTAACAAGTGAGAACACTTTTCACAAATTACTTTTTTTTGTTTCAAATTAATTTTACTCTGTCATCAAGCTATCAGATTACAGCCCCCCATTCTAAAGTTGTGCATGGAATTTGCATGATTTTGTAAAATATAGACAAAGGAAATGGCAATTCAGCTTCCTGGTTCCCATCACTTGCTGAGCATGTCTCACTTGGATATGATTTTGTTTGATTACATGAGTTATTGGTCAAATACAGAGAATGTGAGTATAATGTGACCATCTAATAGTTCAAAGGAAATATCTGTTATTAATGTTGTGTTCTAGTATATTTGAAGTGCTAAGAGCTTTGCTCTGCATGAGACTTTGAATATTATAGTATTTCCAGTTTACTGGAAGATAAAATTTGGGGCTATGGCTATATTTTCTGAACTTGTTCTCTTCTTAAATTGACTTTAAAAATATCATTAATATTTAAATAGCTTATCTCAATACTGTCTTCCTTCAAAAACAGCCCGCATCAGTATTAATTGAAAGATTTTTGTGCTTACTTGTGTAACTTTCATTGACTGAGTTTTATAGTATATGCTAAATATCACCACATATCATCAATAGTACGTTTGTCACATTATTTATGGATATATTAATGTTTTTACTGAGTATTCACCTGAAAGTGAGTTTTAAAAATTCTGAGTCTTCTAAAGAATAAAGTATAAGAGGCAATACAATATTACATCACAATATTTGTGATGTAATTAATTTACATTAAATGTAAATGTGATGTGAGTTGGAGGCTGAGCTCAGGGCCAGCTTGAACTACAAAGTGACAGTCTTATAATTGATACTACTGTTGACATATATATATATAGATATATAGATACATAGATATATATATCATATATATCTTATAATTATGATACTACTGTTGGTAGTATCAGTTTTTTTGCCTCAAAAAAACCCAAAAAACAACAAAACAAAACAAAACTAGCTAAGAAGGTTAGAACATGGGAAGTTCTGAGGACAAGATTCTCCTTTCATTTCTAAAGGAATAATTGTTGCTTCTGGTTTTCTGAATTGTAAATTAGATGACTAGAAATGAATTTGATGTTAGTTTGCTGACCTCTCTTGTCAGCCAAACCATAAGCAGAATTCATTGTCTACCATGTATCTGGCACTAGAACGGAGAAGTGTACAACAGTTTCCATTTCACTGTTTACAAGAGGAGCGAGTGTCTCTTAAAAGTACATTACACTAGTATTTCTTTAACTTGATTAACCCATTTGGATCCCAGGTTTTAGAGAGGAAGATATACAAATGCTTAAATATTCAGAGCGCTAACAGGGTCTTGGATGCTCTTTTTTTTTTTCTGCTCTTTTACATAAAAAACATCATGGTTGGCTGATGTTAAAACAAGTTTACAGTAATGATATCGATGTGTAAAATCAAACTTTCTAAAGGGAAACCTGTATCTGTGGTAGCTTGTATGCCAGTCTTCATCATATAAGAGGTCTTTTTTGGCCATCTTTAGATGGCAAATGGAACTTGAAGATACAAGTATCATTAAAAACCACATTTATTGATTCTAAACATGAATCTTTGGAAAAATAATAAACCAGATAGACCTGGAGTATGTAATCAGTTGCATTAAATTGAACCTTCCTGCACCTCAGTTCCCAAGTCTGTAAAGTGGAAATGAAGTTGTATATCTAGCAGTTGTAATTACCATCAGTCTTGCTTTTCTCTTCCTTTCCATGTTTAATATCCCAGGCCCTACACCCTACTGCTCATCGTATGGGTTAGCTTGATCATCTGTAAAATAATCCATTATGGCTACATTAAGTGAACAAGTGGGACAGCTAATGTGGGAGGTGTATTTTTCCTTTTGTGGCCTGTTGACATGTGAATTGTGCTACTTACCCACCAGCACCCCACTTCCCCAACTACTTACTGCATTTTTATACAGAGTTTCTAACTCAGACACTTCTAATTACAATCCATTATGATTTCTCTTAGATTTTTCTCAGTGTTAGGGCTTAAGATGGAGTGAGCCCCCAATTTTTGGACTGGATCTCCAGAGAATAGAAGGCAAAAGGAAAAGAATAAGACTTTGTCTAGGGCAGACAAAAGAAAGAACTTGGGGAGGTAGCAAGATCCACAATCATTTACTGCAGATACTTAATCTAGAAATTTAATAATGCAACTGACAACATATAGAGATCTTAGAATTTTTTAATGTTTTTCTGCAAAGAAAAATATCTTATTGTTTAGCTGAAATATGGCTTTTAAGCTTTTTTTAGTAATTTATATGAAGTATTTTTTTTTTATTTAGATGGTATCTTTGTTTTTGCATAGCATTGTAGTCGTCCTTGTAATGGTGTGGGGGGGGTAGTAAGTGGCCCAGCATCAGGTTCAGAGCCCCAACCAGGAGGATGAGTGCGCAGAGTCACCACACAGACTTTGGGGAGGTTTTGGTGAACACTTCTGTGTGTATTGAAGACTACACAGGCTTATATACAGCACAGGTAGTAGGCATGGCTATGAGCCCATAGGGGCAATGGGGCTGTAGCTAATTGGTGAGGCACAGGTTTTTACCTTTCATGGTTAGCTCTTGGCTGAGCAAAGGTGTCTCCACTAGAGAGGAACGGGAGGCCCCCAAGTGGCTAAAGGCCAGTTTCTACTCACGGGAGTGAACATGCTTGAACTCCGTTGGGTGTCTCCTAGTTTACATACATGTAGCATAATTGACCCAACCAGACTTGAACTTCTCCTTCACAGCATGATAATTAGAAATCTAGACTAGCATTTATTGTACAAATAGTGAGAGTTTTAAGGAAGAAGGGAAAGAAGGTCCTGCTTACTTGCCCTGTAACCTAGTAGTTACCCCTGAGGTTTACTTAATGTGGCAGGTGGTGACAAAGTGCTGTTTATGACATCTCTGGCATTGTAATCTCACAACTCAGTGACAGATGCTTCTGACAAACAGAAACCTGACATTATTCTAAAACAGAGAAAGGATGAATATATTTCAGATATGGGATAATAAAAATGGCTTCTCCAAACATGTCAAATAAATTAGACCCCCAAGGAGGGACACTATTACAAATGGCAAAGATAAAATGGAATAGATTTTTTTTTTTCTCTCCTAGCATTGTTTGTGTTTCTGTCAGTTGTCAGAGTAAATGAATACTCTTGGAAGTAGCCCTATTACCCTGTCACCTTGTGCTGTTGTTTTGAGTAGTTTGAACTGTTAGTGCTAATTGAATAACTATCCAGAAAAGTTAATTGGGAGTGACTGGTTAGTTGTGATTGAAGACTTAACTGTGTTAATTGTAGATTGTAGATCCAAAAACAGGCTATGCATTTTTGAGTTTTAGCTGAGTTCATGAGTTAGGTGTTTGTACATGATATAATTTTCCTGTGAGGAACTATTGGAAGGCAAAGGTAACACCATATTTAATTTGGGGACAGATAGAAATGTTAGCATGGCATTGTGGGGCACAGTGAATCAGCAGTTAAATCATGTGACTTACACAAACACTCTTCACAGCAGTGTGCTGTCAGCCAGGAATATACTACTTTTTTTTTTTTTTCTGCCTGCTCTATTGTTTTTCTGTAAGCTAATTTAATTTTATTTTTTTCCTTGTTTTTGATTTAAGTAAAAGCGGATGATGCAGAGCTTTGATGTATTTTTTTATGTGCAATATATTTTAGTCATGGAAAAGTTGTTTTTAATTTTTCTTTAAAATGTGGAAGTACTATGTACCACTTAAAAATAGTCCTACATTTTAGAATATATTTATGTCATTATATGTCTACTAACATTGACCATTGATTTTCATTACTGATTAAGATGGTTTGTTGGGGGGGGTAGTTTTGCTTTTTTTTTTTTTCTTTTTTTGCTTTTTGTGGTGCCTGGGCTGAGACTCAGGGCCTGACACATACTAAGAAGGCACTCTACCACTGAGTTACATCTTTATCCCATCGGTATTTTACTTTGAGACAATGATTTAGTAAGTTGATCAGGCTGACCTTGAATTTGCCATCTTTCTGCCTCAGTCCTCTGAGTAGTTGGTGATACAGGTGTGCAGCACTTGCTCTGTGTTGTGTGTGTGTGTGTGTGTGTGTGTGTGTGTGTGTGTGTATTTGTGTATCTCTTCTGAAGTATTGATTCCCCTTCATTTGTTAAAAATCAGAAATGTATTTGAGTAGGAGATGGAAGCGCATGATTTGTATTGTATATATGCTGACACATTCAGAATTTGTAATAGTGACTATGAATTACAACAGGTACTGTTTGGGACATTGATGCAGGAGGCTTCCTGCGGCAAAGTGATGAGAGATGGAGCTGGGAACAGAACCAACTGGCCCGTTTAGGCTCATTCAGAGCAGTCATAGGTGGCGAGCAGTACCTCTGATCAATGTATAGTGACTTCCAGGTGCTGGTGTGGAGAACTCTGAGGCTGAGCACAGGCTCCTGTAGGGAGGAGTGCAGCCACTGATAGTGATGTCTGCCCCAGGCTGGTAAGAGGCAGGGGTGGCAAGTATGCCAGGGATTAATCATCCATCTACTTGGGACAGCATCATTGTGTAGCATTTCTCTTGCTATGGGTTCACATGGAAAGTAACATTGTTTTTAGATCCTTGGGCTACTGATCTTTTTTTCCTTTTACTTACATAACATTTCTATGTTTATCCTCTTTTAATATGACAAGTGCAAAATTATACTGTGCATTTAATATCAATCATAGTAGAAATTTTAATTAATTTTCTTCTCCTTTCTCTAGCCATACTCTGACATTCTTTTTTAATACAAATTATATTTTATTTTATCCCATACATTCACTCTTTTCTACCATTATTATTTTGAAGGATGAGTCAGTGTTAAACTCAATTCTACACAGTGGCTTTGGGATTAACTAGGTCTCTTTGATTGTCTCACTGAATCATATTTTGCTAATGTATATATTACCTTTTGTGTATACAAATTCTCAACAGGCTGAGAAAACAGGATCCAAGAATTTATATACTTTAAATGTGCATTTTTATACACATGACATCATAAATTCAATAGGCTGGCTTATAAATAAGGAGAAATAGCTTTTAAGAGGGGGAGGTTGTAGGCATTGCTTGAGGTCAACTTTCAGAGAGATCCAGATTTTCAAATTTGCAAGAAAAAGGATATATGACACTTTCTTTCTTCCCTCTTTCCTTTCAAACTTTCTTTGTCTTGCTTCCAGAGATGGGTGAGAAGAAAAAGGATTGAGCTGGCGGATTCTACTCTAGCCTAAACTGGGAAACCAAGCTTTGAATTTTTAAAATAAGTTTTGACATTCCTTTCCAGGCACAGACCTATATGAGAGCCAATTTTTTTTTCTACAGCACTGTACCCACCCTTAGTGCATACAGAAAACCTATTGATTAGCCAAATTTTACTCTTGTGTGGTTCTCCATGCCCAGACCCTACCCATCAGTACCCCAAGCCAATATTCAATCAACTTAGCCTCAGTAAAATTTCTCACTGTCACATAGGCGATTGTGCATGCTTCATCTCAGCAGCAGTGATTCTTACATTTGCCTATGCATAAGAATCACCACAGGGGTTAATAAAACACAAATTTCAAATCAGGTAGACCTTGGGTGGGACCTGACAATTTGCATCTTGAACAAATTCTCAGGTTGTTGATCTGCCACTCTGGGCACCACACCCAAGAGCCCTTGCAAAATGCTGCCCTGCTGCATTGCAAGCCTCACCCAGCTGCAGCTGAAATTATGTAGGTCTTGGGCTAGTTATGCTCCAGATGATCTCCATTTATTCGAACAGTTGCTAGCAATATGTGCAAAGCTCTAAAGGTCAAAAGTGTATCAGAATTTTCAGAGTGATCCTGCAGTGCTGCTTCATTCTCACCTCCTTCCATCTGACCCTTCCTTCTCCCACTTTTCCCTCTTTTTACTGCACTCTACAAATACCAGCAAACCAACAACAAAACCCCACATGCAAAGAGCCAAGAATGCAAGGGGATAAAATGCCTTGAATTTCAATAGTGGAGAGATATACATCTCCAGAGGCCTCATTCACATAGAAATGATGGGAACTATCTCCCTAGGATTATATAATGCATGGCCCTGTCAAGCTGTGTTATTTGCCAACAACCTATAGTAGCACAATTATTCTTGATGAGCACTTTTACATTTCCCTGGTTGAATTGACAAGATGAATAACTAACCCTATTATGAGAATCTACAATTAAAACAGAGTTTATAGCTTCTTGGCTGCCTTCTAACTTGTCGGACATGTAGAAAATCTATTTTGAATACCTGATTTACTAAAAAGATAGCCTTAGGCCTATACCAGTCTAGACACTGTATAACCCCACCTTTAGTGGGAAGGTCTCAGAAAACAGTGGCTCAGCTGCTCTTGGGAAATTTCCCTGTCCCACCCATAGGAGTATGTGTCATAATTTCCTTCTCAAAGAGAAGTAGAGTAAGAGAATCTCAGAAGAGAGCCAAAGACTAGTGGTCATCCCATTCTTTCAGGGTGCTTCCAGACTTAGTTTAAACCAGCCAGTTCGATTTACACATCAATCCATCTAATCTTGCACAGCCCTTTGGGCTTTCTCCACACTCTTGGCTGGGAAACCATCTTCCTCCCCACTCAGCCAGTTCTCACCCTTCCTTACTCAGTTTGTGTTGAAATGAGCACCACAGAATCCACCACTCCCTGGATGCTTTGTTATGTCATTAGGAGAGAAAGTAACAAACAACTTTTCCCCAGTGGAAGGTTCCCTCAACATCCTGGTCCTAGGTTGGCCAGGGAGTGATCTGTACTGTCTGTTTTTGCCTTGAAATATAATGACCATTTTGTGCTAAATTCCCTTGCATGGTCAGTTCTGATAGCATGTCTATGCTTTAGACAATAATCATAGAGCATTGGTCTTTGTGTGTGTGTGTGTATTTTTTTTTTCTAATAGGAAGAATTAATATGCTACATTCTATCCTCCATATTGTGTGACTTTTTCAACACTTTTATTAGAAAGGTAAATTCTCAGCATAGCTCTCACTCTGACACTTAAACAGTTCTCTCATTATCTCCCCTTAACAAATAACTCAAGGAAACACCAAGTTTCTAGTTTCTCATTATTCTTACTGTACTAGGAGTAGAATTCTAAATAGAATATAGAAAAGCTTCTTATAAATGTGGCTGTTTCTCTTTTTCTTTGGGTGGGGGTTCTTCCCTGACACCTGGGTGGCATCACATTAATTTAGTTACTTCTTTTCATCAGCTAATACAAACTGAAAACAAGAAACAGGGGCTTTGGCCAGGGTGAACTGCCAGGAAAATGAGTCTTCGCTCTGTTTCTGCTCCCTTGATTTCTTTTCTGAGAGGGTGCTTGAGAGCAGTGCTAGTCTTGCTAAAAACTGCTGAATTTTATTTCACACTAATAGCACCTGGCATCTTTATATTCTAAGTATAAATTAAGCACTCTGTGAACAGAGTAGACATAGGTTTCACCATGATGTAGCTTTTTCCACACACCTATTATAGAGAGAGAAATCTGTGTTGGGGGCAGAATGCAGCCATTCAAAAAAATATTAATAGCTTTGCTCATTTTGCTGATTTTGGGTAAAGACAGCAGTTTTTTGATGAGTTGTTAATATAGATACCAAGACTATTAGAGGAGAAATGGCCCTTGAAAACTACTTAGTCCAAAAATTTCATGTTGCAAAATGAAAAAAGATCAAACACCAAAGTGACTGAGGAATTATAAAATAGTCCCTGTGAATCTGACCATGATCAAAACTAGAACACTAGGAGTAGATGCCCAGTCCGGGCCACTTTCTACAATAGCTTGTTGTTCTTCAAATAATGAATAAAATATCTAATACATGAATGCTTTTTATAATTATACAAAGTTTTGAGTTGCTATTTTAAAGTTTTAAATTATTCTAAGATACTGAATCTTCCATACTTTAAAAATGATTTACTTTGAGAACATAGATTTACAGAAAAATTAGAAAAATAATTCAGAGTTTTAAAAATATATATCTGTCCCTACCTTAAGCCATCCTAGCATTAATATCAGAAAGCCACAGGACAGTTGAACAAAAAATCTATAACTGCTCAATATCACTAAACTTAAGAAGATTCAAATTGAGACAATGTTTTAAAACTAATTTTTTCTCCTTTTTTTTCTTCTCTTTAAAAAGTCCTCACCAGGACCTTACATGACATTTAGTTATTAGTCTTCCCGTTCCCATAGCAGATTCTCAGTCTCTGCTAGTTTATGGCCATGACACATTTTAAGCATACTGGTCAGTCATTTTGTCTAAAGCCACTCAATTTCAGTTTGATAATTTTTATGGTTGAAGTAGAGTTACCAACAGCTTGGAAATTGAGAAACTTCTATAATTTATGATGTGTCTTAGCCGAGCGAACAATATTTTTTTTCTTTCTTATATATAAAATAATGATTCATTTTATGATCCAAGGTACCTTAGAACCACTGAAATGTAATATGTGCATATAATTATTCACATCTATCAATATAGTCAGTGCCTTCAGTGTACTGTGCTGTAATTTCTTACTACTAGAGTTGAATGAGTTTTTTTTTTTTTTTTTTTTTTTTTTTTTTTTTTTTTTTTTTTTTTTTTTTTTTTTTTTTTTGAGACAGGGTCTTGTTTTATAGTTCAGTCTGGCCCTGAGCTTACTGTGTAACCCAGGTAAGCCTCAAACTCACATCAATCCTCCTGCTTCTGCCTCCCATGTGCTAGTATTATAGACGTGAGCCACCACACCCAGCACTGTGGTATATGGTGGTGATTGCTGGTGAGCATGAGTCACCATGACTGGCATTGTTAAATGTGGTTACTGGAATCAAACCCAGGACCTTATGCTTGTAAAGCAGGAGCTGGAGCCACTGAGATAAATCCCTGGGCCTATCAATGAGATTTTTTTTAATTAAAAGTCTTGTAAAGTTAGAAAACAATGGATGTTATAAATGTAGAATAATCCAGGTAATTAAGAAAGTATTAAAGTCACATACCAAGGAAAGGAAACCAGAGAATTACTATATTAAATAACTTTAAAATCATTTATTTATAGCCCTAAAATAGTTAATAAGAATCACTCTCAATAGGCTATTTTGAACTTTCATGAAATTCTAAATTACTTTGTGTGTGTTTGTGTGTGTGTGTGTGTGTGTGTGTGTGTGTGTGTGTGTGTGTGTGTATGTATGTATGTGTGGCAAAGAGAGAACTCAGGACTTTGCAGTTGGGGGATAGGCACTGAACGCTGAGCTAAATTCTTGTCTCCAAATTGCTTTTGAGTTAACTAAAGCTTCACATGGCAAGGAAATTAAAAGTAGCAAGTAAACACAAATGTAAGAAATGAATACCTCCTCTTTCTCTTCTTTTCTCCTTCCTCTTCTTCTTTTGTGTTTTTACTCTTTCTTCCTTATCTTTCACTTCTTTTTTTATTTTCTTTCCATCTGTTCATCCTTCATTTCCTCTTTCTTCATGGCCTCTGCCTTAACTTTTTTCTTCTCATATTTTTTACATACTAAAAAATATCCATTTATTCTACACAACCATAAAACTGTTAAATGAAATTTGAGAAAGAAAGCTTTCAAGAAACACAAGGAGCGTGATTACCTAATCATTTACAATTTTACTTGGTTGGGGTATATGCTATGGAGAAACTATGTGGTGTTAGGAGATGATTAGTGTGATAGTCCTATTATGTATTTTTCATAAATTTATAGACAATCATAATGTTCTAGCTAGTGTTACCAAAAATAAAATTGGAAACCTATGACACACTTACTTTTTCACCCAACTAAAATAAGCTCAGAGCACAGTGCAGTGGACAGCTGCTCTTATAGTAAACGAGGTCACAGTATGCAGACAGATTACTGAAGAGTAGTGGATGAGCATCCCACATTTCAGCTGCGAATAAATGTGAGCTGAGAAAAGATCATTTCTTGCACAGGCTAAGGGTTTCTACAGCCTCTCTGGCAGCAATGAGGATTGCCCTGCTCTGCCCTTCCCTCACACCTCCTCCTCATAATCCTATTACTCAAGGGAAGATGACTTGGGGGAATGAAATGACTCATTATTCTATTAGACAATGGGACCTTCAGGTTTTGACTCATGCTACTGAAAATGCCATCATCCTGACTTCTGTGGTAACTAGGAGGCATTGGAAATCTGAGATTTAAATCATGAATTTGGTACTGACATGAAAAAATGTCACTTGTGTTGTGCTGGAAACAGGCATGCTGATTATGTAACAGCTTCCAACACATTCCCTGCTGGTGGTAGGTTTTGACAGATATTTTATGGGTCTTATTACTCTTGAAAACAACACTAAAAATGTCATGACAATCTCAAGATGGAAATATGAACACATGATCCTACCCTGCTGAACTAGAAAATGACTTTCTGTAATTTTTCTTGGAAAAAGGCTGGGAAAAAAACAAAAAAAAAAGATATTCACATGATTCACAGTGAACAACCTATGTGCCCTCCATGGGCAGGGCATCTTTGTGTCTTAGAACAACTCAACATGGTTTAGTCTGCAGAATTTTTCTTTATGTTTCTTAAAACTCACAAACACATCCTAACTTTTGAAGTAGAAGATGAAGTGGTTTGAGAATTAGTATGTTAACAGTAGTAATTTAGAAGGGGGTTTGGGGGTAAGGAAGCCTTTAGTAGAGAAAATTCATTGTAAAATTATAAAGATAGAAATAGAGGACAAATTCAGAATCCATAAATTAACATAAGGTAATTTGTTTCTTTATATGATGATTTTTCAAAGTGAAATAGAACATCAAAAATATCAATGAAGTATAAATGGTATATTGCAGTTGTTGTAATTGAAATTTTGACTCTCTTTAAATAAATTAAAATAGCAATCGCTCTGATTTAGAGTTTCAACCCTTTCAATTTCCTTTTGGTAGTATGTAACAGAAATGTATCCATAGGCTTCACCACCTCCAGCATCCTTAGATCTTTAATTCTGTATAGTTAGATAATTAATAGTAATAATAACAACTACAATATAAATAATAGCTACACTTATTGGTTATCCATAACCACTCTGCTGTACTTTACGTTTTTAAATCATGTTTGATTCAAAATGAGAAATCAGCTGGTTTGATGTCCTTTTTCTCCCAAGTTGAATGCTCTCTTCACTGTGAAGAGGTGAAGCAGGCATGGGAGAATAGACAGTTTTAAAGAAAGGTGCTGTGAGAGGCCGGGGAGTTAGCTCAGTGGTTCTGGCGCCTGTCTTGCAAGTGCAAGGGCCTGGGTTCAATTCCCCGGTAACCACATACCATACTGGGCGTGGAGACTCACCCCAGCAGCAATCAGTACCACATACCACAGTGCCGGGCATGGTGGCTCACACCTGTAATCCCAGCACTCGGGAGGCAGAGGCAGGAGGATTGCTGTGATGTGAGTTTGAGGCTGAGCTCAGGGCCACCCTGAACTACAAAGCGAGACCCTGTCTCAAAAAACCTAAAAAAAAAAAAGAAAGAAAGAAAGGTGTTGTGAAAATCATGCTTTTCTGAGTATTGAGTGGTATGGAGTTAGAAGTACTGTACTATCAAGGGAGAAATCTTTTTTTTTTTTTTTGGAAGCACATGTTCAGTTTTGGAAAAGCTTAAGTTGTTTTTGATAAACCTGTTTTCATGTAGAAATTACTATAAATGGGCAGCAGATGTTTGCTTTTAAGAGGGTTACTTTTGATTGGTCAGCAAGATAAGAATGCACATGGTGACTGTTAAGAAGCAGCTGGTGCCAATTTAAGAGAATGATGTTTTATCCTTTCTGTCTTGACCACTCTGAAAGCAGCAACACCAATATTTCAAGTTTCAGTATAGATTCAATCATAACCATGATATCCTGAAGCTGATTATTTATAGAAATAAATCAGTAACTTAACAATATGATGCAAAATGCCATTTTTCCTAGCTATGCTTTTTTTGACATTTCTTAAAATGATTTTCTTGGACCTATATTGTAATGTTTCCAGCATAGGGATGGTTGATTTAATATAATATATCCTCAGAAATTGATTGCAGAGGTAATAAATTTATCTAGTACAAAGTTGCACATAATTTATTTATTTATTTATTTATTTATTTATTTTCAGGTTTTTTGAGACACGGTCTCGCTTTGTGGTTCAGGCTGACCCTGAGGTCAGCCTCAAACTCACATCACAGCAATCCTCCTGCCTCTGCCTCCCAAGTGCTGGGATTACAGGAGTGAGCCACCACGCCCGGCACTGTGGTATGTGGTACTGGATGCTGCTGGGCGTGAGTCTCCATGCCCAGTATGGTATGTGGATACCAGGGATCGAACCCAGGTCCTTGCGCTTGCAAGACAGGTGCTGGAACCACTGAGCTAACTCCCTGGCCCAGGCACATAATTTATATAAAATAAAGTATATGATACCCTCTTCAAATGTGTTCGGTCATCTAGCTATTATACTAGAATACACCAAAATTCTCACTTTTATAATATCCTTTTGCCAGAATCTCCTGGCTATGCCAAAATGTTATCATGTGGCTCCTTCAAAAAATGGCTTCCCAATGAAATATTATCAAGTTTCAGGTTGCTCACCTCTCTGGATTCCGAATTCTTCTCATCAGGAAAAACAAAAAACAAAACAAAACAAAAAGAACTGAATAGGACAAGCAAATATCAGTGGCAAAGTTTATTTGAAAAAGTAAAAGCAGGGCTGGGGAGTTAGCTCAGTGTTTCAAGCGCCTGTCTTGCAAGCGCAAGGGCCCTGGTTCCATTCCCCGGTAACCGCATACAATACTGGGTGTGGAGACTCATGCCCAGCAGCAATCAGTACCACATACCACAGTGCTGGGTGTGGCGGCTCATGACTGTCATCCCTGCACTCAGGAGGCAGAGGCAGGAAGATTGTTGTGATGTGAGTTTGAGGCTGAGCTCAGGGCCAGCCTGAATTACAAAAGTGAGACCCTGTCTCAAAAAAATAAATAAATAAATAAAAAGGAAAAAGTAAAAGCAAAGAGTGAGGGAGAAACTGACTCTGCAGACCAAGTTTGGGCTGAGTAAAACAGGAAAAAGGAATATAAAAGAACACCCTGGGAAAATCATAGCAGGCTATGATTTTCAAGCTGTTTCAGCAGCTTCAATCCTCCCCCGGACTTCTCTCGCCTCCTTTTTTTTCTCAAAGGCGAGAGAAGTAGGTTGAAGCCGGTATCAACCTAATCATAAAAACACTTATCCTATTCATCTATTAGCCAAATAGGATGAATAATTGCAATCCTAAAACCTACTATGGAGAAAACCATGGTCACAAACTCTTCTTGGAGTCTATGTCCAAGAGTCTATGTCCAAATTTCAAGGAAATCTCAGAGAACCTCTACATACGAGTCTTGAGAGGTGGTGCTGGTATCCCAAGCCTCAGGCTGGCCTCAGGTCTAGGCTGTCATCCTATTGAAAACCTGCTCCACATTCCTTTCTTTTTCTTTCTTTCTTTTTTTTTTTTCTGAGACAGGGTCTCACTTTGTAGTTCAGGCTGTCCCTGAGCTCAGCCTCAAACTCACAGCAATCCTCCTACCTCTGCCTCTCAAGTGCTGGGATTATAGGCATGAACCACCACATCCAGCACTGTGTTACGTGGTACTGATTGCTGGTGGGCGTGAGTCTCCATGCCCAGCATTGTATGTGGTTGCGGGGTGGGGGGGGCGCTCCAACCCGGGCCATTGCACTTGCAAGGCAGGTGCTGGGACCACTGAGCTAAATCCCCAGCCCATGCTCCACATTTTTTTTTCAAGAAGTCCATGCACAGGGCTTTGGGAAATGCTCTGGGCTTGTGTCAGGATCTTGTAATTAATAGGTCACTCAGACTCCCCCAGGCAGGTCTGCCCCACCCTAATCTATGTTAATTTCTCAATTTGTCATTCAATTTGCTGGATTGATAACAACTATTGCACCAATAATCCTTGGTCTTGGTTGTTTCTGGACATTACATGGGGGAAATTGTACAAAATAAAGATGTTCCAGATACTGACCCAAGGGATTTCCTAAATTGTGTTTATAAGGGTGATATTTAGATAGTATAAAATCCCAACAAGCTTCTCTTGTGCTAGCTCCATTGTAATTCGCCTCAGTATTAGTTTAGGATAGCGATGGCCAACCTTCTAAAGCAAAAAACCTACTATAGCACGCGTGCCATGAGTTTGCCACCAGTGGTTTAGGGGATGTAACTCAAACTTTGGTGTTCATTAGAATTATCTGAAGGGCTTCTTATTGCTAGGCTCTAATAGAGTTTCTGACTATTCAGTAAGTGTGAATGCCAACACTTTGTAGTATGAAAAAGTTCCCAGGAGGTGTTGATACTGCTCGCTGAGAATCACTTAATTAGACATTTATTACAGCTTCTGCCATATGGTTAACATGCTAGTTGTTCTCATTTAGCTACTTCTCAGACATATTTCTCTAGTCTTAGACTTCTCTAGTCTTGGTGTTCAAATTGTTTTGTTCACTTCTACACTATACTACACAGAATTTATGTGATTCCTTTAGAACTTGAAGATTGTGCATTGTGTGACCTTTTTTTTTTTTTTCAAAAGAATAGAGTACCTCCTTTAATATGAACTACAAAATCACTTTTTCTAAGAGGTAGGGGATGTAAATACATCGAAAGATACAGATTAGAAAGTAAGACTTTGAAATAGAGGTTGTTTTAGAATTATTCATTTGACTAGAAAATCAAGTTATAAAATTATAGTACATATTTCCATTTAAAATAATAATAGTAATAAAATTTCATGAGAGTAGAAAAGAATCTGTTCTCAAACATAAAGCTACTAATTGTGCTGTGATTAGATATCAATGATTTAATGGCCTTTTTCTTATCTGTGTTAAAATTATTTTTAAATTTTTAAAAAATAAAATTAATTGAAAGGCTTAATAGTAAAAGAGGAATCCATTTAGCACAGATTAGAAATTACCTTTACCTACAACTATAACAAGCAAAATAAGGGTCTCAGGAGGAAAATAACACATTTTGTAAACACAAGAATAAATATCTTTGTTGAACAGACAGGAATCCCTGATTAAATTTTTGTGAAATACAGCAAAATGACAAATCTCCTTATGATATTAAGAACATATTTAGAGACACCAATAATCATTGACTGTGTGAGACAATTTCTTAGAATGTTAGTGACTTTGATTTTTTTCCCCTGGATAAAATTTGAAAGGATTTGATCTAGTAAAAGATATTTTTAACTTGAATCTATAATTTTTATTTTTGAAGTATTATAGAGTTTTATTCACTTATACTAGATCCAGGTGAAAAAGTATAAGTTTCTTTCAGTTTAAGTGAGGAACCTTCAAAGAATAAAATGATATTCACTAGAAACACAGAAATATTTTAATATTTTTATTTAGAGTGTTCTGTTCTCAAAAAGGAAGGAAGAGTCCATTTATGAACTAAATCCATTCACTGGCTGAGCTGTGATTCTCATCTTCTTCCATTTTCATCATTAGGGCCATGTGGGAAGAGGCAAGTCCTTGGGATGAGGCCTTGGAAGGTGAATCTCCTTCCCTTCTTCCTCCTTTCTTTCTCTGTTTTCTGGCCACTGTAGGGTAACCAGTTTTCTCCAGTGTACTCTTCCACCACGACTTCCTGCCTTGGAGTTAGCCAACTATGGGCTGAAAATGTGAGACCAAAGAAATCTCTCCTCCTTTAAATTTCACTTTTTGAACCAAGCAGTGAGGAAAATAGCTAAGATACGAGACAATACACATCGCTGAAACAGTTAATCCATATTTCTCAAGACCATTTAAAGAGAGTGGCAGACTTCAAGGGACCCTAATGCATTAAAAAAAAAAAAAAGTCCTGGAATTGTTGTTATTCTCCTAGTCCTGTTGAAAATACCTGTTGCAGTGTAATAAATCATTCCAGAACATAGGAAATGAGAAAATGATCCTCATTTTTTCTCATAGTTCAGTGGGTTGACTGGGTTCAATGGCGATTGTTCTCTTTTGGGACCTCTTATGCAACTGTTAGGGCTGGAGTCATCTACAGTTTCAATGGTAATGGACACACAAGATGTTATTTTCAATCAGTTTTCTGATCTGGCTGGAATGGCTATCTCTACACTCTTCAGAAAAATAATTTAGGCTTCCTCACAGCTTGGGTTACTAGAACTTTTTGCATAACTTCTAATTTTACCTTCCAAGAAGTAGGAGGTAGAAACTTCCAGGACAGAATTGTTCTAGTGTCCTTTCCACTGACTTCTGTGGGTGGAAGCAATAGCTTACTAGACTCGTGGGGTGGGAAACAGACTTATCTTGATGTGAGTAGAGAAAGATCAGAATGCAGAGTGCAGCATGTGGTCTGGGACACGCTGTTGTGACCATCTTTGGAAAATGCAACCTATCACACTCTCCCTTCCTCTTTTCTGCACCCAAGTCCTCTCTGAGGATTGAATGTGTATAAGGCAAATGCACACATCAGTTAGTGTCATTGCAACAATCTATTATATTAAGTGCTCTGCATTATTTTATTATACTAAATAAGTCTTTATATTACTGAAGGTCTAATGTCTAGAAGCAAGATAATACCTTTGTTTAATGGTTCAATGTATTGTACACAAAGTTTAAGTTTAATTACAATTTTAAAAATAATCAAATATATTCTGTTGAAATAGTCTCTGAGATACTAATTAAATTCCAGGGTATAAAACAAAACAGTTAGCAGAAGTGCTTAAATTTCCTACCATATTGGTGAGCATGAAGAAGATTCTAGAGGCAGCTACTTCACAGCTTTGAGAAGATTCATATTGGCATCACTGATTAAGGAAGACATTATACCTCCTTGCCAGTCTGGTGTGCTTCCCAAGTAGTGTGTCATTGAAATCGTCAACAGCTATTGACTTGCTGTTACCTTTTATTCACTGAGACAAATTACACTGGAAGCTACTGAAATAGTTAAGCAATGTTTGTATACTATTTGCAGTTACCAAAGCAGTTTTATATAAATTTCTTTGCTATTCATCATATCATCCTAGCAATCTATTTATTTTCATTCCCAGCTGAAGAAATAAGGTTCACAAGTGTAGCCAGAATGGTGGAGTTAATTAAGGGCGTGTGATTTGGTCAGCTCCCTGAGGTTCCATCATGCCACTTTGACACACAAAAGAAATATCCCCAGGATTAACTAGAGTTCTCAAGAGGTCAGTGTTTATTTTTTATGGAGTGGCAGAGAAAGAGCTTTGCTTTATGACCTTTGTGTTTAGCCTGCTATCCCATGATTATGGGAATTCTGCTGTAAGAAAAATCAGAGAAGGATTTGGGAGATGGATTATCTTGGGAGAGTGTGAACTAACCTACAGTCAATGAGTTTATCTGATGTCACTGTTTGTTTTCCTGATGATTAAAATGTTCTTATAGCTTTTTGGGGGGGTCAAGGGGTGAAATTTTTTCATTATTTAAAAAAGATAAATATAGAAATTTAATTTTAAAAATTATTTAATTGACTCCTACATATTTAGAGGGTATAATATGACTTTCAATACATTGTATACAATGTATCATGATCAGGTCAGGGTAGTTGGCATTCCACTAATTCTTTGTTTCTTTGTCCTGGGAACAATCAAAATCTCCACAAGTTACTTTGAAATACAATTAATTATTGTCAACCATAGATATCTTACTGTGCTGTGGAATACTGAAAATTATTCCTCCTATCCAACTGCACTCCTGTACCTATTAAACGTTCTTTCTCCATCCTTTCCTCCCCATTACCTGCCTAGGATCTGGTAACTATTGTTCTCTCCTTACTTCTGTGTGATCAGTATATGTGAGAACATTTGATATTTGTAAAACTAATAATGTTAAAAGATAATGAGACTAAGACAGTAACTGAGAAAATTTGTTAACCTAATCTATCATAAAAGATCATAAACCAGGTATGGTGAAACACACCTGTAATTCCAGCACTTGGTAAACTAAGGCAGGGGAATTGTCACTACTTAGAGGCCAATTGGGGCTGCCTCATGAGGTCAAGGCCCAGCATGAACTACAGAGTGAGATCCTATCTCAAGAAAAAAATCCTAAAAAGTATTACTCCATTTAACACATGCTTATTATAGTCCCTCTTTATGGATTTATTACAATGGCAGATAATCTGGGAGAAGCATAAATGAAAAGCACAATGATATTCTCAAGAAACTTAATTTTAGTAGGCTAATAGACCCTTTTTACAGTTAAAATAGAATAGAAATTGATGGGTTGGGTATGTAAGATGATACCAAATGAAGTTTTAAAAGAGAGAGAGAGGTCAACTCATGTAAAGTTACATGCAGTGAGAATGTTGGTGTTGAAAGGTGGAGAAAATTAAACAGATAAGACACTAGAGATCTGGAAAAGATTTGGAAATCACTGCATCATTACAGGCAATAGAAAATGATGGATTGAGCTCCAGTGATAGCCAGTGGGGAAATGGTTGAGAGTAAGTTGAGGAGAAAAATATGTGGAAGTGGACTGCACAGGATGTGACCACTGATTGGATACAATGGGACAGAGCAAGGAAGATAAAAATTTCAACGTGGGTCACCAGAACTTTGGTAATTCAATCATGGCTATAGGGCAATGAAAGTGGATAGAAAATATATTGATAACAGGAAGGATTTACTTAGAATTAGATAATTCCTGAAGAGTTATTCAAAAAGGAATCATTCCAGAGGGTAAGAATAGAGTCACAAGTGATGGTGCAGAATCTTGGGTCTTCCTGGCTGATTTCTCCCACTGCTAAACCTGGAGAGACAAGACAGAAACACTTGCCTGAACCAGAAGGTCAGAATTAGTAGAGCTGGCCCCACTGCCAGGAAGTGGCTCCAGTTAAGGGAAAAGGAGAGCTGGAGGTAAACTTTAGGAAAGGAGTGAAAGGAATATAGACATTGGCCTCCTCCTCCCTACCTGCAATCTCTACTGACAAAGCCACCTGCAAATCCAAGGTCAATGGACTGTTGATGAGTTCATGTTGTCAACTTCCCGGGGAACTGACCAGAGTGGGCAAACAGATGGAGAGGGTTAGGTAGATGTCTTGGAGATTAAATGAACTGACTGGATCTGGAAGAACTGTTTACACAAAGCGTGTGCATACAAAGGCACACACGTGCGCGTGCGCACACACACACACACACACACACACACACACATACACACATGCACACATGCACACAGAGTGACAATCAAACTAGACATTTAGAACAGTTCCTTAACCTTGGCACTGTTGACATTCTGGATGAGATAACCCTGTCTCATTGCTTTTTGCATTGTAGGATTTTATTTAGTGGCACCCTGTCTTCTGCATATTAGATAACAGTAACAAACCTTGGCTGTGACAATGAAAAATATCTCCAGACATTGCAAGTAGCCATAGGGCCAAGGGTTGGGATAGACAATGTAAAGTCAGTCCTAGTTGAGAACTACTGATTCAGAAGCTAAGAAAAGCAAGACCAGGCAATAGAAGGCCAGTTTTTTTGAGGGAACTGGATCTGCCCAGTGTTGAGGCAGAAGGCAACAAAGCCATGAGTCGGCCTGGGCAGAGGGTAGAATGAGATCTAGCGTGACAGCAGAAGGGAGAGGAGAAAGAGGATGGCACACTGAACAGGTGTGTTGGGTTTGGCTTGAGGCTGGAGGTGGAGAAACATTTGAAGTAATGGTCAGATGAATGAGGAAACCGTGGAGGAGAGTTTGGAGACTGAGCATAGTCAGCGCACACTCACCAAGTGGCACGTTGTGGTAAACAGGGAAAGGGAACATAACTAGAACTTTTGCATTAAGTTCTAGTCTCCTGTGAGTTCACAGCACATGGCAAAATAATTAATATTTAGGCAGAAATGAGACTTAGAGAAAACTGAGCTTGGGTTTGATCCACGCTTCTCTGGGCGGCAAGGACTCCAAACCCCAGCCTACCACACCTTTATTATCTACATTCCAGAATACCCAGAAAGGCAGGGGCACACCAACAATAGTCGTAGAGAAGTTATGTAGATGAGGATCCCTCAGGGCAAGACACATGCCAGCAATAGTACTTGAGAAGGGACAGATCCGTGCAGTTCTGCCCTGAAGCATCACAGCATGTGGGACCATTGAGTCCCCCTGTTGCTACCAGAGATGAAGACAAAAGTCAAATCCAAAGTCCATCTGCAGGCAGGAAGGCCAGGTCAATTTTGACCTTGCAGTTCCCAAATAGGGTGGTTCCCCATAGCACGTGCTATGCTGCTCTGAGGACTTTGCCTGTCTCTGACCCTCACAGTACTTGATGATTGTTGGATTGTGCCTTTTGGACCTGAATTAGTTGAGGAGACTGAGGCACAGAGTGTGTCTGCTCTCTTAGCCACAGGCTGCACAGCTTGTAAGTGGTAAAGCTGCGTTTGAACCTGTGCTAAAGAAGAAAGAAAAACTTCCAGGGAGCTAAAAAGAGAGATGTACACCAGATTAAGAGATGAGTGGGAACTAAGCAGAAGTTTGGGTCTATCTGATATATAATGAGGGGAGAATTATGATTTCTGTGAGTCTCAGGAAGGTAGTGTTGGAGGCTCATAGTAGAACTGAGGCAACAGAGGCATCAAAGAATGAGCCCAGGGAAATAGGGCCCATTTCAAAATGTCAAGGACATAATTATTCCACTTGTCTGCTCACAAATGCTTCTCTGATCATTTCAAAGAGTTCATTGTTGTTGTGCAATTGTTTTCCTCATTATTATGTATATTGTTTCCTGTTTCTATTGTAACAAATTACCACAAACATAACGGTTTTAAAAAACACAGATTTACTCTCATACAGCTCTGGAGGTTAGAGTCCAAAGTCAGTTTCACTGGGTTAAAAGTAAACTGTGGCAGACCTGGGATTTTTCCGAGTGTCTCTGAGAAAGCTGTTTCCTCGCCTTTTTTTTTTCCTAGTAGCTTCCTGAGTTCCTAGACCACGACTCTTTCTTCCATCCTCAGGGTGCAGCACTCCCGTCACTGCCCAGCCAGTCCTCACAGTGCTTTCCCCTATTACCACTGGTTTCTGGATAAATGAAAGATTAATTAGCCTAGAAGTGAAGGCCAGGATGGCTTTGCCTGGGAACAAATCTTTACATTCCTAGCTCTGTACCCTTGAGTCAGTTATTTAACCTCTTGGTCCTTTCTAAGCCTTAAACTATAAAGTGGACACAGTACTGTTGGCATGTCTTGTTTGAGGAGTTACGGAGACTGATCCATCTATAGTATCTCAAACACAGTGCCTGGTTCTTACTGAAGACTCAGAAAATATGATCAATTATTTTTCTCTCAATTATTTAATGCAAATATACTTTCTTCCAAGTGTTTTTTATATGTGCTGCCACTTTGATTAGTCTATCAGATTAAGCCCATGCTCAAAAGATGCTACTCATAGGCTAGAGTTATGAGAAAATGGAAAAGAAGGGCTTGAGTCAATGCAGTTCTCCTGGATGATCATAGGTGATTGTCTTCAAATTAGCCTGAAGTCAGAACTAGCATCTTTTTTCAGATGTCTACTAAATTTTTCTATTAAGAAAAAATTTATAATAATAGCCTTTCCTCTTCAGGGCTAAGCAAACAACAAAATTTAGCAAATCATGGCACAAATTAATGACTATGGTCAACCCCCTTTTTTTTTTAATACTTTGATTGAAAATAATCACTGAAGCACCTACCTGACTTTTACATCTTATGCTATTTTCCTTTTGCCTCTTTTACATGTAACCCTTTTAGATTCTTGTTGCTAGATAATGTTTAAGGCAGCAATTTGTAATAAAAGACACACACACACACACACACACACACACACACACACACACACACACTCATAATGCCCAGGGTAACCTAAAGGCCAGTATAGACAAACTTTGAATCGGAGTGGCCAGTCCTTTTGGGTGTGACCTAGGACAAGTTCCTATATCCCTTATGACCTGGTTTTCTTCAGCTGGAAACTGGTGATGATCATGCCCATCATGTGGAGATTTGTGAGAGTGAAAAAGTAATGAATGAGGTACAAGGGCTCGCCTGTTCCTGGCACATATTAAGAAACAATATGTGAGGTTGGTGACAGTGGTGGTGAGAGGGATGTCACAGTGGGATTGATAAGCAGTAAGAGGAGGAAACAGTCATCAGGATAGCAAAGCTAATGATCCTAATCTGAGTGGAAAAAGGAAAACAGGAGAAAACAATTCCTCAAAAGATATGTCTATCTCTGTATTTTCCTGCTGTTTTTTTTTTTTTTCTCCCCAGTAGCACAAATATAATGATGCTTTAGAAAACAAATACTATTGGAAAGTGCTTTCTCTTATCTAGAGCAAACATCCATAGCTCATTTCCTGCCATGTTCACATTCAAGTCTCAGGTTCTTATTCAATATGTGCTCAGAGATGACTATGATATGAAACCAGAACTCTGGGCTGTGACTGACTCCTCAAACCCTGTGGAGTGGTAACTAGATCCCAGTGGACTTGTTGTTTTTCCCTTCATGCTGCCATCATTTTAAAGAAGAACCTAAGATCAACTGCTCCTTCATCTGTTAACCAGACCGATTTTCACAGTGTTGCTCAGGGTGGTCTCAAGTCTGTAGACTCAGGAGATCTTTTCACCTCAGCCTCCCAACAGTCTGGAACTAAAGGTTCCCGTGGTACCAACACACATAGTTAAGATCATCTTTTTAAGGGCTAATTTGTACACCAGCATATTTGACTTTGTTGATTTTTTTTTTTCTAGGCCACAGAAATATAAGTGAGGTGAAATGATATAAAACATCTATCCATTCAATATAGAGTTAGTTATTCTGGATTAAAAGACAAGTATTTTTCAATTTCTACTCAATAGGCCTCAGATGTCCCTATCACATAAGTAACTTCTCACACTCTTTTAAGAGTTGGTTATTGCAGTAAAAATATTTACAGCATTTTCAGAAACTCCTAGAAATTACTAAATCATTGCTTCTTCAGGCAGTGGCCAGTATAATTGACCCTTTTAACTTTACTAGCTTTTCTAGTTTCCCATTATCAGTCATTGGGCTCAGTATATATTTGTTGATCCTCAGTCATCAACTATTTGTGGGACCTTGAAAAGGTCATATAATATCCCTAGACTTAAAATTTTTTTCTCTCCATGATTGGAGAAGGGCAAAAAAATCTATAGGGTACATTTCATTTTCTAGCCCAGTGTCGTGGTTCTGTAGTAGTTTAACAATCTGGTTAAAATGTGAAAAGAAATGAGAAAGAGGCAAAAATTTTTAGCTGTGAAAACTATTTATTTTCTATATCTGGTTGTATAAAACTATTGAATTTGTCCCTGATTTGCAAAGGATGGTATGATGGTTAATACATTAATGAATGCAGACTCAGAAGAAATCAGTAAAATTTTTATTTCTAACTCTTTTCAGGAATTGATATAGAATAAGTGTATTTAAGCAAATATTGGATTCCAGGGAGTTATATACTTCTATTGTGTGCTGCTACCTAAGTTGGCACAAAAGAACCAACAGAAAATTCTTTGTAGTTTCACTGCTTGCTCATTCATGGAAAGAAGAAATGAAATACTCTCTCAAAATGAACAATATCATCTTGTTAACTTATTTTGAAAGAACATATTTCAAATTGTTTATTCAAAAAAGTCTACTTGGGCCTAGGAGTTAGCTCAGTGGTCCCGGCGCCTGTCTTGCAAGCGCAAGGACCCTGGTTCCGGTATTCACATAACAATACTGGGTGTGGAGACTCACGACCAGCAGCAATCAGCACCACATACCACAGTGCCAGGTGTGGTGGCTCACGCCTATAATCCCAGCACTCGGGAGGTAGAGGCAGGAGGATTGCTGTGATGTGAGTTTGAGGCTGAGCTCAGGGCCAGCCTGAACCACAAAGTGAGACCCTGTCTCAAAAAACAAAACAAAACAAAAAAAACCCTTAAAAAAAAAAAAAAAGTCTACTTCCCAATACTTTGAGCTTCCTGGAAAAATAAATTATTTTTTGATAAGTCATGTGAATTATGTTTCGATGTAAATATCAATGTTTTTTTTGTTTTTTTTTTTAGGTTTTTGGAGACAGGGTCTCGCTTTTGTGGTTTAGGCTGGCCCTGAGCTCAGCCTCAAACTCACATCACAATCCTCCTGCCTCTGCCTCCCGAGTGCTGGGATTACAGGCGTGAGCCACCACGCCCGGCACTGTGGTATGTGGTACTGGTTGCTGCTGGGTGTGGGTCTCCACATCCAGTATTGTTTTGTGGTTACCGGGGAATCGAACCTGGGCCCTTGTGCTTGCAAGACAGGAACCGGAACCACTGAGCTAACTCCCTGGCCCAAATATCAATGTTTTATCAGAAGTCTTTTGCACAATTGCCAACCTGAGAGGGCAACTAGTTCAGTGAGTCATTTTACTTAATGAAGAAACTAAGTAATAGTTTCTATCATTTGTTCCCTCATTGGAAATCCTTGAAAGAGAATAATATGAACTTTGGAATAGCCAAAGTTCAGTTTTGCTTGTGTCACTAAATTAACTGTATGTTAATATAGTCCCAAATTCTCTGAGCCTCCCTTCTCAGTCTGCACACTAAGGATGATATTTCTCTGAGAGATGAGTGTGTTGCCTAATTCACTGACTGTGGATTGTGGGCCCTACTACTCAGTAAGAATAATAATAAGAACAGTAAGAACAACAATAAGAATGATAACAGTTACTGTTTATTTAGTATTTGCCATATGTAATCATTATTCTCATAAATAAAGAAACTGAGGCAAAGAAAGCTTGTATAATTGTCCAGGTTCAAATAACTACCAAGTATTGGGGCTGGAATTTAAGTATTTTGTAGTATTTTGCTCTACTGATCATATTCATGATATTGCTTATCTTGTTCTTTGTGCTACTACTTATCCTGTGCCCATGGTATTATATTTCAAACACATAGGTAGATTCTAGCTTGAAATCTACAAATCTTCCTCATTGTGCCACTTATCCAAGACAAGCCTTTAACAAATCATGTCTGTTCTACCTTCTAATCTCTCTTACCTTCTATTTAATTTACTTTCTCTCTCCAGCTTTCAACTAATCTAATCTAGACACTTTTCTCTTTCCTTCCAGACTAGGGTAGGTGTCCCTTGGTTGGCCCCTTAGCCTTTTGAATGGTCCCTTTTATGAAGAGTTCAGCCATGGGGGAAAGTTCTTCATAAACTGAAGGGGGTCTGAGTATCCCACCAAACTTAAATTGTGGGAATGATCCATTTGTAATAGGTTTTGTTTACAGTGCTAAATCCCAACCACTGTACCACCAGGGAGTATGTCCTACTAGTTTTGGGGAGAGGCAGGACCTCTACCACAGCCTACAGGATCCTGCACTGAGCTGTCCTAGTCTCAAAAAGAGCCATTCAGAAGGGCTCTTCTTCCTTCACCTTTTGCTTCCTGCTGCTGCCATGTCCTTGGGAAGGCTAAGTGTCTGCTCATGCTTCCACAGATGCTATTTCCATTGCTAGCATGTGTTTCTTCTCTTTTCCTTCAGCCTGGGTAATTTCTGCTCAAGCTTCACTCCCTTGGGAGGGAACTCACAGTAATTCTAATCCCATTTCTCTGTAGTTGTACACGTATACATATGCAAGTGTATGCTTTGAATAAAAGTCCCTGAGTAATGGGCATTGTAGGACTATTAGTGGTTCAAATGGTAGTCTGGTGATGGTAAGGAAGTGCTTGTCAATGAGGTGTGACTGAGTATAATACAAAGTTCATGTAAAGCTTTGGGATAGATCAGAGCATCTTATTTGTGGAAACCACTTGGCTACTAAGCAAGGTCTGGAGATTAATCCCAGTTACAAACAAAACAAAACAAAACAAAACAAAACAAAACAAAAGAAACTACTCAGAGCCAAAGCCTAGGTCTGGGAAATCCCCAGCTGCTTTCAACTGGTTCAGATCTAGGCTAAGGGAACACTGAGAGGCTGAAGCAAGAGAATCAAAAGTTCAAACCCAGCTTTGATATTTGAGTGACTGAGTGAGACTTAGCTCAAAGTAAAAAATAAAAAAGAAGTTAAGATTGTGGCTCAGTTCGAATGTTTTGGGTTCAATCCCCACTACTGATTTATTGTTTTTAAAGGACTATCTTTTGCTTAAATATGTGGAAACATAAATAATTGGTATATCTCAGATAGGTGGTCCTATCCTTTGATTTTTTTTTTTAAACTAGGGACTAAATTCCAGTGAGGAAGGTGCTGGGATCATGAAACTAAATCCTTGGCCATCTGATAGGCTTTCTGATTTCTTTTCCACTCTGGGGGAACATGATTCTGATTTTCCTCTTTGTGCTTTACAACTGCCGTAGAAGTTAATTTTAATATCCTAGGATTGTAATACTGGAGTTAAGAAGTAGGGTAGGAGGATATAACTGTTTTTTCTCTTGGCCCTAGGATGGACTTCAGCAGAGAATTAGCAGTTGAAAGTTAGTGGTAAATGCAATAGGGTTTGGGGAGGAAGGGATCAGGTGGCATTCAATAAATAATAGCAAGTAATTTGCATAAGTTGGATTTATCTGAAGAAAACTAAAGACTATAGGGAAAGGTAAATGAAATTTTGAGCTAGAGAAAAACAGATGCAATTTTTGAATAATGAGTTGAGCAAATGAAAAGCCCTGAAGAAAAATGTGAGAACTGTGCTGGGGAACAAGGGAGGCATAAAAGTGAGGGGTGTTGTGTCTAAAAGAAGTAAACACAGAGGAGGAAAAGACCTCATTCTGTATTTGTACATTGTTTCCCCTTATCTGTTCTTCTCCTCAGACTTTGATATAATTTGATCATGTCCATATCAGCCAGATAAGCATGATAAAGAAGTGCTAGATCAAGATTCTAAGATCCTGTCATTGTCTCTGGGAGTAAGCAAGTCATATTTAAGGGAAACTACAGTGTGACCCAAACTAGTTCACTCGGGCAGTCTTGGGAAAACAAGCAGAAACATACTTAACTACCACAGTCTTTCTTATAGAGTGAATTCTTTCTTATAGAATGAATCTAGGGTACTTCAGACCTCAGAGGAAATCTTTAGGAATCCAAACTCTTGTCCTTTCAAAACTCTAAAGATTGCATTGGCTAACATGATACTTCACTTAATTGCATTCTGAGCTTCTGACTTTGCTAATTCAGTAACATTTTCACCTCAGGATGCCAAAGTAAACACTGATCCTGAACTTTGCCTTGAATTACATTCTTTACTATGGTATCTTTCTGAATTCCTATAAATGTTTTTACTACTGGGTGTGTAGAGGAAGAAATTTCACTTCTACTAATAACTGACTCCCCATGATTCCTAGAAGAATAGTCACACTTCTCTCCTGCCCATTGCCTCCTTTGACGCAGGCAGTGGCATGTGAACAGGAGGCTCTGCATACCCCTGACAAGATTTTGCACTCCCACATACAGATGACTGCTTAATTTGTGCTTCTCAAAAAAGGTTTACCTTCCAAAGGAAAGTTGCTGGGGCTCAACTACCAGAAAGATGGGTTAGCAATTGTTTCCAGCTGATAGAGAAGCTATTGGTGATTTAAGGAGGATACTTTGACATCTTAGCTACTCCCTGAGTATTTTTTCCATGCAATAAATGATGATAGTTCTTTCTTATCTAAGAAATACCAAAGATTATACACCCACTGACTGTAATAAGGTGTTTTGGAGTGGTCATACTCTGGTCTTTGAGTTTCAGTCTGATGTTGGAAAACCTTTGGACTTTATCTAAACAAAAAAGTTGTCCTTAGTGGACACAGACCTCATAGTTGGCAAGAAGCAGGTATTGGGCTATTCATTGGTCACCAAACACATGGCACCTGGATCAGTCCAATTGGCCTATTTCTTCTGGGTTGTCTTTTTAAATGAAGGTTCAGCAGAAACTATTTCTTGCTCTTGATTCTAGGCAGACATAGGGAGCAACAATACTGTTATCTTAAAATGAGCATTTCCTCTTTCCTCCTTCTCTTTATGGCCCTCATTAAAGTTAATGAATGCCTCATATATGGCAGGCATAGAGTGTAGTCTGGCTCACCTGAAGCTCCCTGTGGTTACACAGTGCTATGGGAAATGACCTTTGGTTCCTGTAGTCCATTGTTAGGCAGTCCCTTAATTGCAGACTTTATCTTCCCAAAACATTCAAATCACATGTTAGCCAGATAACTCAGATGCCTTTCGAAGTGTTGAACTCTTAGGTCATGTTAGCAAAAGAGGGTGAAGTGTAGGTAAATAAAAGGAGGTGTTTCACAAATGATTCTTCACTTTAGGTATTTATTAAAAGGCTATGGAAAAGCTTAGAAAGCAAAAAACAAAACAGAACACCTTTTTGAGAAAATCTCATTCTAAAACCAAAACATATACCTCAATTAGCTAAAAGTTGGACTGTACTAACATAAGAGGTGGGGAAGGATCCAGCCCCACCCTGCCAAGAAAGCCTGTGCTAGATGTTTCAGGCTCACTGCCTACATTTTCACCTACTCACAACCAAATCCTTGTTCAAAGGCAAAGAAAAAATGTATGCCTGCAAATATGTTAAACATAATGTGGCACTGAGTTAATTTTAGGACTCTGTGGTCTTTTTAATATGGACAGCTCAGCTAAATAGAACTATTATAGGCAGCAGATAACAAGGCCTTCAAGGGAGTCAGTGAAGATGAGACTGCATCAAAAATGGCTGGAGGTGCATTTGAAGAAGATTAAAATCACAATGGCCAGATTTTAGTAATTCACTAAAGAAGCTTGACATTATTAGTACCACTCTTTTGAGATTTCCCTTAGAAATGAACTGCCATCATCTCATTAGGGGTGAGCCACCCTCTTACACTCACTAAGACTAAGAAAACAGATGTGTAAATATCATATCTTTTTCCCTGGTATGAGAAAATGAAGATGTAAATGAGTTCTAGAATGTATGTTATGTATTGTGAAATAGAAAATATTCAAAGTGAAATGAGGTGAAGGAGTAAATGATGAGGGGAAAAATAATAAGATTATAATAAAAAAGAAAGGAGACAAAGCTTACATATATATGAGGTGGAGTGTAGGATGGGTAAGGGAATGGGAAAACTGAGAATTAAGCTGTGTCATAAACTGGTACAAATTCTCATTGTTGAGTGCAGTCATGTTATGTATACATAATGTATCAATAAAGATTTCAATTAAGGAAAAAAAAGAATAAAGACAAAACTAAGACTACAGATTATCAACTAAGGTTAATGATGTCATCCATATACTTTTGCCACTATTGGATCAATGTTAGCTAAGTGGCTCTGCTTGTAATATTATTGGTTAATTACAATTTGACTTTCATTGTACCCACACTTCCTGAGTCTTTTTTATAAAACTTTATCTGAGAAATGGGTTCATTGGCAACCCATTTGGCACCTCTCTTGTCTCTCAAGAGTTATTCCTATTCTTTAATAAATTTTCCTGTTTTGAATCTGTGGTGTTCTTTAGAATTCATTCTCTGACTTCAGGGAACTCGAACTCTGATATCTGACATCTAGAAAGTCAGGAGTTAAACATTTCCTCCACATCACTTTTAGATGGTGTGGCTCTGTAAGGTATGCTGTAGTGAACTTCTAACACACTTGCTCATAAGTCCTGCATAATAATAAAGTGTGGTACCCTTAAGTTCAGGCAGTTAAATATTCCAATTCCCTGAAACTACTGCTTCTCTAAGAGCTGGGAATTGCCTTATGGTCTATGTAAAAGCCTTAGAAAAAGTTAATTTCATTTTTTATAGTCCCCCTTATGTTTAACCCTTAATTGTAACAGTATTTCTAGCTGTTAAGAGCAGATATATTTTTTAAATCTTTATTGGTATATTACATATATGTACTTTATTGGTACATATCATGATTGCACTCCATAATGAGGATTTGTACCAGTATAAGACTCAACTTAATTCTCATTTTTTTCCCATAGCCCTACCCAACCTACCACCCTCCTATATAAATAAAATTTGTTTCCTTTCTTTTTTGTTATAATATCATTATTTTCCCCCCTTCACCCTATTTTACTTTGAGTATTTTCTATTTCACAATACATAATATAAAATTCTAGGACTCATTTACATCTTCATTTTCTCTTACCAGAGAAAAGATGC
>PVIR01002709.1:41655-98295 GCA_004026965.1 Petromus typicus
TTTCACTTATGAGGATATCCTCAAGGTATGTCCATTTAAGTATAAATGATTCAAACTTATCATTTTTTATGGCAGAGTAATACTCCATTCTGTAGAAGAACCACAGCTTTTTTATCCAGTCTCCAGTTGATGGACACTTGGGTTGTTTCCAAGATGTAGCAATCACAAATTGGGCTGCTATAAACATGGGTGCACATATATCACTGTGATATGAGTCTTTTAATTCTTTTGTGTATATATCTAGGAGGGCAATGGCCGGGTCAAATGGGACCTCCAATCTTAGCTTTTTGAGGACTCTCCAAACTGCTCTCTACAGGGGTTGTGAGTCGACAGTCCCACCAACAGTGGAGAAGGGTTCCTTCTTCTCCATAGCCTCGTCTACATTTAAGAGCAGATATTTTGAGTCACAACTCTAATAAGTGATTTGTGGCAATCTCTTGAAACCAAGGCCTCAACTTTGTTACTTTTGGAATAGTATAATAATAAGACTACCTCCTAGGCTTTTCTGGAGATGAAAGGTAAAGAGCATAACCTAGTCCTTGGCAACTGGTGACCAACTAGTGGTATTCTAATTACAAGGTCATTGGAATTATCACTGTAATTGTCATTGAACAACATGCTCACACACTTGTTTTCCATGAGACTTGACTCTAAATTCTAGATTGTTCTGAAAAAAAAATGAAATATATCTTTAGAATGCACGTTTTTAAATAACCAAAGGTTTTGAATAAGTTTTGATTTCCAAAAAATGAATTGGAAAGAATAAATACTTTTGAATGTATTCCAGGCCTTAAAATGACTATTTCTGAAGGAGAGGATACTGGGGACTATGTTATAAAAGAACAAAAGAATTGAATTTAATCTCTAGACACATTTCATAGGTTTTGCACAATTTCTTAGTTTCACCACTATATCAAAAATGCATTGAATATATATATTCTGAATGATATGTGCTAGATTCTTTATAGGATACCAAGTAATGTAAGTCTTCAGTATGTTTTTTATTAAGCGTCATTCATGGTCAGGAATCAAGATATTTGGTGAAGTCTCACGAATAGAGGTTGCAAAAATTAATTCACAGCATGTCTGAATTTAGGGAGAAGGGAAACTTCCAAGTAAAACTTTGAAGCGGGAAGGAGAATGTTCTACTCAGCCTATTTTCACAAAATAGTTCCTGTCGTCTGTGCTTGGAAAAGGGGAGTTTGAGGTTAATACGAGTTAGACTTTGTACATATGAAGCACATCAAGGCCCGGAGTTAGTGCAACCCAGGAGTCTGGCAGCCAAAGTCTTTTCGCAGAGTACAGTTTCAGCCTCCAGAGGAAAGTTTGAGTCTTTTTCGGATTTTATTCATGAAATGTGAGGCACAGGTTTCTTTGGAAAATCTCAGAGGGATCTGTGTCTTCTAGTGACAGAAAGGGCTCCTTTCACATTTTCCGTAAAGATATAACCTGTTTTGCCAGGGACTGAAAACTACAAGTTTGCTATATCTGAGCGTTTCCTTTGTATCCATCCGCACCTTGGATATGCTGATAACTAATCCTTCTCTAAACAATCAGTTTTCCCACTTCCTTTTGCTCTTCCTCTCTCTTTTTTCCTGGTCCCACAATCCCTTCCCATTTCTACAAAGTCTCCCTCTGTTTTCTATCATCTCTCGTCTTCCGATAAGAGCTAAAGATGTCACCCTCCTATGATAAATGCATACCCACGTTTATAGAAGAAACATCATTTATGATAGTTAAACTTTGAAAATAGCCTCTATGTTCATCAACACGTGAATGGATAAAGAAAAAGTGGTATTTGTACACAATGGAGTACTACTTACCTGAAAGTAAGACACATTTATGTCATTTGTAGGAAAATAGAGGCATCTTAAGAGAATCAACTGAGTAAAATAAATCAAAGCCAAGAAAGTTAAATATCACCTGTTTTTTATTACATGAGAAATCCAAAATTTAAAGTATTTATTATAAACCCATGCTTTTCACATGGAGGTATTTTTTAGAAAATATTAAAAAACTTCTTACTTTGGAAGAATAAACAAAAATTATTACTTCATAGGTTATTTCACTAATGAGTCTTCTTTAGTATGTGCACATAGTATAAAGATAAGTGTTTCTAAATTCTATAACATTTAGCATATCATCATAGAGCAACAGACAATTTTAGGTTTTTTTTGAGAACAAATTTATTATCTCATATATTATTTTTATAGAATAAATGGATAACATATAAAGAAGGAATTATCAATGAATCAACCTGATGGTTTTTTGGGGGACAGTGTATCTTTGTCTTTAAAAAAATGCATTCATAGGGCCAGGGATGTAGCTCAATGGTTCTGGTGTCTGCCCTGAAAGCACAAGGTCTCAGGTTTGATCCCTGGTACCACATATCCCAGTGCCAGTAGTGGCATTGACTATGTATGAGTGCTGTAATACGAGCATTGAGAACTCAGAAACAGGAGGATTGCTGTGAGTTTGAGGTTAGCCTGGGCTACCTAGTGAGCTGAGAGTCAGCCTGAACAACAAAGCAAGACCCTGTCTCAAAAAGAAAATAAAGAAATGAATTGATATATTTGTACGTATTCACAGGGTAGTATGTGGTAGTGAGCATATATACATATGTATAATTAGTATATCTATATATCTTTTTTGTGCTAGAAACATTAAAAATATTTACTATTTTTAATATACAACTAATTGTTGGCAATTTTGCTGTTCCCCCTTGTACTACACAACTGTGTCCCTGTACCCGTTAATTGTCTTTTATTGCCAGTTTTATTGTTCTTAAGCTCTGGTAACTCCTATCATACTCTCTGCTGCTATGAAATCAACTTTTTAGCTTTTGCATGTAGCTGAGAGCCTGTGCTGTTTCACTTTCTTTGCCTGACTTATTTCACATAATATGATGCCCTCCGCTCCCATCCATCTTTCTAGCAATATCAGGCTTTAGTTTTATGGCAGAATGATATTCCATTCTGTGTACAAACCACATTTTCCTCACTCATTTATCAATATATACTTAGATTGAGTGCATATCTTGGCTATTGTGAGTGGTTTTAGGATAAACAGGGTCCTGTGTATGTGCATGGGCACGTGCTTGAGCCTGCACAAGACCAGATGTCTTTTCACCACGCTGCTTTCATTGCCACTGTAGATGTGTAAGTAGTAAAACTGCTTGATCATGGAGTAGTTCTTGCTTTTTCATATCCCTCTATACGTCTTTCCATAGTGGCTGTGTTGATTCCCACTCCCACCACCAGTATGTGTGAATTCCCTTTTTATTTTGTTTCCTCACTGGCATTTGTTATGATTTTCTCCTCTTTGATAATTGCTGCTGCATCTAGAGTGAGAGGATATCTCATTGTGGTTTTGATTTTCATTACCCTGATGGTTACTGAGATCAACTACTTTTTCCATACTTGTTTGGTATTTATATATCTCCTTTTGATAAGTGCCTTTTTTGGATCATTTGTCCATTTTTAATTTGATGTTTTTGTGCTGAACGTCTTGAATATCTTTTGTTCTCTGGCTATTAATGATTTGTAAATGTTTAAGGAGTAGAGAAATTCCTAATTGGGTAAATAAAATTCCCGAGTAAAGGAATGTCCTATTGGTGTTGATTTGGATTGCTTAATAATTTTTAAAAGAGTAATTTTTGGCAGAGGAATGTGGGAAGGTTTCTATGGGTACTAAGTTATGATTAAGTAGAAGTAAGAATTTCTAATTGCATAGAGAGGTAACAAAGAGGAAAGGTCCATGTTTTATCTATATATCTCAGAAAAATAGAAGAAAGGATTTTGAATGGCATTGCCATAAAGAAGCAATGAAAAATAATAAATGTTTGAGAAGATAGGTATGTTTAATCTGATTATATAATGTATATAGTGGACCCTTGGACTTATGAACTCAATTCATTCTTGAGGGCTGGTTTTAGCTTAAGTTGGTCAATTGAATGCTGAGGCTCCTCTACACGGATTTCAAAGTCTCTCTCTTGTACACAAGCAGATCTGTATCCTTAAAGTGGCACTGGCCCAGGATTTCTCAGTTAACTCCACACAGAACAGGATGTTGTAATGTTCATTATAGAACCCTTTCAGAGTTAAAACTAAAATTTAGCTGAGGATTTAGCTCAGTGGTTCCAGAATCTGCCTTGCAAACACATGGTCCTGAGTTCCATCCCTGTGTTCCAACCACATACTAAAATGCCACGTGTGGTAACTCATGCTTGTAAACCTAGCACTCATAACCACATACCAAGGTGCTGAGCGTGGTGGCTCACTCCTATAATCCCAGCAGTCAGGAGGCAGAGACAGGAGGATTGCTGTGAGTTTGAGGCTGAGTTCAAAACCAGCCTGAACTACAAAGTGAGACCCAGCCACAAAAAAAAAAAAAAAAAAAATGTTAAATGTTAAATCTATATCTGAGACCATCTGGAAGGATAAGTAGTTGGCATTTCGATCTTAATTCAAGACTTTGCAGTTCAAATTGTTCAGAAGCCAGGTTGATTCTAACTGGAAGGTCCAGTGTACATACATGGATATATCATATGGCACTGCATTAATATGTATGATTTTTATATCTTATGTATCAGTTGAAAAGAATAAAATACAGTTAGCTTCCAAAAGAAACAGAGAATGTGAAAATATTAAAAAGATTAATATCAACCATTGTTGAAAATAAATAAGAGTGATTTTTCTTTGGAGATGTAGATGAGTTGGAGTTGGGTATCTATGATGAGTCTTAGGTTATGTTAGTTTTGATAAACAGCTGGTGGCTTCTATCAGGGCTAAAGTTACATTGGTTGCTTCCTTGCATCTGAAGTTTCTCTTGAAGTCCCAAATTCTGAGCTTCAGAGAGAAGCAATCTAAGGTGCTTCAATGAAAAGGATTTGGAAACGTGATGAGCTTGATATTTAATAAGAAGAAGTTATACAATAGATAAAAATGTTAACTTTATGCTTTTGGAAGATATGTGAGTGGAATAGTGCTATGGAAAGAGGATGCAACTTGAATGAGTTAGGAAGGCAAAGGTGGTTATTTTGAAAGTTGATGATTTATTAACTTGCTTTGTTCAGTTACATCTGGAGGCAGGGACTCAACTCTAGCAGGACTTGCCATCTTTTCTTAGATAACCCCATATCAGACCCTGTTTCTGCAAGGGCTAAGAGAACTGAGAACTCTAATCCTTACTGGTAATGTGTAAATTTATTTTAGTGGTCCAGAATTCTAAATTAGTGGAAATCCCCATGAAAGTTATTATCAAGGAAATATTGCCATGAATGACTCACATGCTTTGCTCTGTTATCCACGTAAATCACAAGGACGAGGTGAGTGACAGGGTGGAAACAAATACATCTGTCCTTTGAGGCTGCCCAGGTTATATTGAGGCACTCTAGAGAAAATCATGGAACTAAATGACGGCTAAAATGAAAATAAAAACACAGCTAAACTTTTACTTGAGAGGGAGATTCCAAAAGGACCCAGTTTTTACCTCTTCAGGAGACTGTCCCTCCCTCCCTTTACATTTACTGAGATTCCATGTGAAATTCCTCAAGCTGCTGTAAACTAGTTTCTGGCCTTATACAGTGTTTTATAGATCTACCGCTGCTTTTGATGGCCTACTGAGGAAAGAAAATGGCTTCAACTGTCATTTACATCTCCTAGTCCTTAAACTTTAAGCGGTGTCAGAACAAATGGAAAGTGAAGAAAAGAATTTCACTCTCCACATTTTCCTGATGGCTTGACCACTGCTGGTACCTGGACAGAAGTCCTTTACACTGGCAGCTTGTAAAAATATAACAGATTTCAAGACAAAACAAAATAAAACTGTCTACTCAAATACATGTTCTTTGGATAAATTCTAAATAAATAAAACCCTTAGTGTCTTCCCTGAATATGCTTAAAACTTAATTTATGTCAAACATCCTTAAATCGTACATGTTAGGAATTTATTTTGCAAAGAAGTGAAGTAGGATTTAAACAGACAATGCTCTCATCTGCATTTTCCCTGAAAGACAGGGCTATGTAAGGTCCTCCTGAGCTTTCAGCCTTCAATATATATTGTTATTTCTTATCCATTGCTCATGTTAAAAAGGGATTTGATGGGGACTATGAGTCAAATTTCCTTCCAATGTAGATCTGACTTCTTTAGAGAAACGTAATGGATCTTGAGTTAAGATCAAAGAGCAAGGTGAACCTGGTGTGGTGGTGCATGCCTATAGTCTCAGCACTCTGTGAGATTAAGGAGGGAGGATTTAAGTTTGACCCTAACTTGGGCAATTGACTGAGACTCTGTCACAAAATCAAAGAATAAAAGTAGAGAGTGGAAATATAGCTCAAGACTGGGTTTAGTCTCCAGTGACACCACCACCACTATCTCTATTACCGCCACAACCGGAAGATTAAAAAAAAAGCAATAACTATGGCCAATCATGTACTTGTTGAACCACTAATCCATCCAAAAGACATTTATTGAATTCCTATTACACATCAGGCACACTGACACTAAGACATACTTCTGTGTATAAAGCATCTATCATGATTCCTGCCATACTGGATGGGAGATGAGTGGGGAGGCTAGAGACAGAAGTTAACACACATGGGCCCATTATTGTAAATTGTGAGTTGTGGCAAAGTAAGAGCTGTGTTAAACATGGTAGCCTTTCTTGTCCATCTAGAATTTATTTGAGACTCTGCAGAATAGAAAATATTCATTTCTTTTTGGTAAAGTGGCTTTGAGATCATTTTTCTGAAGTGAAATATCTTCTTAAAATATAAATTTCATATTTACACTATTCTTTATAGAAAGAATGTCCTGTTGTAGCAGAACTTCTTTAATATTCTCACTCACAAAATAAATAGAACACAATACCTTTTATCTGCAGAATTTAGGTGTTGTAATACATGTGTCTAGAGACTAGTTGAAATGCATATTGTTCTTACATTTGAAGTAGTAGACTTGATGGTCTAGTCCAAAATTCAATTACTTTGATGTACCTTTTGGCAGATGGTTCAAATTACCAACAAAACTATTTTCACTTATAATATAGTAATGCAGTAGGGTGACATTGGGGTTGACTGGTTGACTGTTGCTGTATATAATGAATCCAAAGTAATGTGATATAGCCTTTAAAATGTAAGAGGATTTAAGCAAATTCTTTTGTGCCACTACTTCCAGAGATTAGATATCATAGAAAATACTTTAAAAAGATGAAATGACTTGATAGCCCTTTGTTAAACAGGCTTTAAACCCTTAATTTATTTTGTACTATAATTTTTAGGAATCTACCTTATAAATTTGAAATCTAACTATATATAGATAAATATTTACAAAAATAGTTCACATGCATATTTGCAAGTTACAAGAAATGAAAAAATTAGTAATAAAAACTATGAGGTTTCTTTTTCTAAAACAAAAATCACATTTTACTATGGGAAAAAATGAGAATTAAATTGTGTCTTATACCTGTACAAATTCCCATTGTGGAGTGCAATCATGATGTGTATATGTGATTTACCAATAAAGATTTCAATTTCAAAACAAGAATAAAAAAAAATCACATTTTAAACAATGTTTGTGCCTTGAAGCTGTAGAAATATTATATCTTCAAAGCAAGACTCTGAAATGAAAGTACTTGAGTATAGCTTTCTAGGCTCTAATTCTGTATTCCCATTAAAAATATCTTTTGGGTGGGCATGACATTAAGCTATCTTTTTTGGGGGATGGGGGACAGGCTCTCACTTTGTAGTTGAGGCTGGCCCTGAACTCACTATGTAGCCCAAGCTAGCTTCGAACTCACAGCAGTGCTCCTGCTTCTGCCTCCCAAGTGTTGTGATTCCAGGTGTGGGCCACCATGCTCAGCATTTAACCAAGCTATTTTACAAATACTATAGAATATTTAATGATCTTCCATGTATTGTGGAGAATAGACTTTACATTCTCCCCTCTGCTCCTTTGCTTGCCCTTTCTGGTAGTTTACCAGAAGCTGTCTGCTTCTTTCCTGGAGCCGGGTAATTGAAGGTAATTTTTTTAGAAGATGGTTTCAATTATCTAAAGCCGGTGGAATGTTCAACTGCCCCTTCTGTTGGTGAATTTGTTTACACTGGGATATCAGATGAATTCAGATTACATACAACCAGATGTTATCTGCTATGGCAATTTTTTTTTTTTTCAAACAAAAGTCGTGTGAGGGATGGGCATTGACTACAATATCTAAGTCAGTTTCCCTCAGAATTCATGGGTTTATGCCCTAGAGTAAACTTCTCAGGTAAACTTTAGATCACAGCTGGTGACGTTCAACTCTGAAAACATATATTCTACATACAATGTGTGATATTCTCATTTTCTGTGTGTCCTATAATATGTAATATGATCAGAAAAGCTTGTATCTCATAAAATATTTGTGTCACACATCTAGTTGGAGATAATAAAATTTTAAAGTGCGTTCATGTTTTTATTGTGCCTACATATCACAGATTTACTGTCATATTACCCAAACAGTAGAAAATAAATGTTGTGATATTTAATAGGAGAAAATATTAACGTTACCTGTGAAACAAGTAGATAATCTGTAGACAATTGTAGACCAACTTCTGTGACTGACAGCTGAAGTCAAGGTTTAATAATATGTATTATTTGTAAAAGTTGAACTTTAAAATCTGAAGAAAAGGCTGAATACACAAATCATAGCTTAGAAAACAGATACACTAGGGTATAATTAATCTTTCTGAAAGAATTATTTGCTTTATGTAAATATCCAGCATACACTGAAGAGGTTTTTAAAAAGTAAGTTGTCTTTCAGTATGATTAAAATATGATTTAATCTGTGAGGTTTAATTGCCTATAAATTTTCAGAAAAATAAAACAATCACTTATGAACTTTAAGAAGGCATTGGATATGATTGTTCTCACATACTGGTACAGGAAAATACAGCCCAAAAGATGTTTAGGAGCTAGAGAATATACACACACAGGCATCACACACTCACACATATACATATATGCATGGCATTAAGCTATCTTAATTTTATATATATATACATATACATATATGTATATATGTATGTATATATATACACACATACACATACATACATGTAATTTTTTTTAGATTTAGCTATGTAGCACTTCACATTCTATTTGACTGTAGTTGACAATTGATGAATTGATTAAGGAACAAATGAAAGAATAAAAACCTCTTGCAAGTGGAAGAAATATCTAACTGTAGATATGGCCTTCTGGGGATGTTTCTATATCAAGTCCAAGAGGATTTTCTTTTTGCATACTTTGCAGTGTTGAGGGTCAGAACCCAGAGCTTCATGCATGCTATGAAGCTATATCCCCAACCTACAGTCAGAGAGGAAAACATAGGTTAGACGAGGAAAATATCTTTCTCTCTGCTCCCACCTCTTCTTCCGCTAGAGTCTCTCATTACACTCACCTATTGGAAAGGCAAATGGGAAGAGTAAGTTGAAACAGGTTATAAAGAGTCAATTTCTCCAAATAAGTAGAACAGAGACATTTAGAAGGATGTAGGGAGAATAGAGAAAAACCAGCATATTAATATCTCCCCTGGATTCTCCCAAAGCTGTTCTCAATTTGAAGTTGGTACAAAATGTCACTGACTCAACTATTTTACTGCTATTTTAGATCAGTTTTTTTAGATAGTGAGTATAAATACTACAATTCTGTTTCATTGCAACTCAGACAGTTGTTATTTTTTTTTTAAATGGGAATTCCAAGTAGGAGCTAAATAGCTAGTGAATATGTATAAATGGACACTTAACCAACTATATTGGCTAATATTAATATAAAATATTTGAGAGTACTGTCAAATTGCAGAATAATTTTAGAGATCAAATATTAGACATTAACTATTATTTTCATTTAGGCTTAACTCATTGTATAATTTTATTTACAAATAAAATTTTGAAGAAGTGAGAAAACAATTATTCATAAGTTATGACAATGTTTTATACATAAAATGATAAGAAATTGGTGAATGATGTAAATATCCCATATTATAAATATAATGATAAAATTAAATATTTTAAAATAAGTATGATGAAAATATATACCAAATCTTGCAGGATGAGAATAAAGATGTGATTAGGGGCTGGATATAGTGGTACACACTTGTACTTCTAGCACTAGAGCTTGAGGCAGGAAAGTCACTGCACAAGGACAGCCTGTTTTATACAGTGAATACAAGGCCAAGTTAGACTACATAATGACTCTACTCCCAAAAATGTTGTAGGTCAAGAAAATTAATAGCCTTAAATGCATATATAAAAATGAAGGAAAAGCAGAAAATCCATTATCTAAACTGTTCAGCTAAGATGCTGGAAACAATTAGTGCAAAACTAGAAGACAGATATAGTAAAGATAGCCAGGTGTAGGGTTACATACATGTAATTCTAGCACTTGGGAGGCTGAAAAAGGATTGTTGTGAGTTTGAGGCCAGCCTGGGCTATATGATGAGTTCTAGGCCAACCTGAAATTCATAGTGAAATCATCTCAAACAAAGAAACAGACAAACAAGAGAAAGAAGAAAACAAAACAAAAAGAACAAAACTGATTCACTAGAAACTTAAGGTACAGAAATTCAACATAGATGGTATTTAGATTCAGTGCCATGAAAATTGCAAAAACTCTGAGCATGTATGCATGAATGCATGCGTGTGTGTGTGTGTGTGTGTGTGTGTGTGTGTGTGTGTGTGTGTGTAAGGTAGAAGAGAACTCAAAATATTTTAGAAATGCAGGAACCAATAGTTAGAAAGAGAGTCTTGAGGAAGAACAAATCTGATTGGCTAGTACTACTAAATATCAACATCTATTATAAAGAATTAGAATGGAACATGCATAAGGATTCTGAAATCTTCTATGTGCTCTCACTTGATCTAGGGACTAGCTACATGAATGTGTTCATTTTTTATAAGTTGATCTGCACATAAAACATAAGATTGGTCCACTTTGTTTTGTGTGTGTTATGTTTTGGAGAAAATTTGATAAAATTTGACAAACTTTTACATGCATAGAGTCTTTATGTTTTTCTAAAACTTGTAATATTTTAATAATTTGAAAATAGTCCTCAGATGAAGCTTACTTGCAGACTACTTGCTCATCATGCAAGGCCCTAGGTTCAACAATCATTACAGAAAAGGATAATTAATAAAAATGTTTGATTTAGGCTATAATTTGATTATAAATTGCATACTGCAAAACAATCCTGTACTTTTCGTGTACTGCACTATACCATGAATTTTCTTCATTGGACCCTACAGATATTGTTGCAGAGTCAAAGAACATGAAAAATCTAGTAAGTGCTGTTGATTAAAACATCTTCTGCACCTACAATCTGAAGAATAATAGCAGGGTTCTGGACTGAGAAGGTTAGATTGATAGTAGGAGAAAAGCTTCAGCAGCAATAGAAAATGGTATTTGATAAGAAGAAGGACTCAGAACACTGATAGTTCTATAGCTGTCAGTGAGTAAATGTGCACTTGATAAACTACTAGATCACCTCTGAAAGTGCTTTAGCCTAAGAGCAGTCCACTCAACACTCAATTACTCAAGGCTTTCAGTGTTCTTCTTCCTTTTGATAGTGACTGTCTGAGGGACAGAGTAGCCCAGTACTCTGCTCTGTAATATTTGTTTACCTTTCTCTAAGAGATGGTGTCTGTCAAGATTTCCTCTAAAATGTTCAGGGTCAAATGGTCAAAGCCTAGACTCAATCCAGGTGTTCAACGGTTACATTTTAAAATGTGTTATTGTCATTATTATCATTGGCTTGTAGTGCTGGATAATATGCTTTTGATTATATTAATTTGAAAACAAACGTTTAAGAAGCTAAACTTCTAATAGAGAAGTGCTAAAATCTGTAGAACATGTTACCTTATTGATTTATTTTCATATTTTATGAATAATGACTATGTCATTTCTGGAGCATTTACTCAATACTGATGCAAATTTAACCTAATATTAGACACTGGTGGGTAAATAAAGCTAGACTTAATGTGGTGCAAACTCACACATCTATAGAGACTGAGAACTAATCTAAACAAGCATAGTGGTTGTAGTGTAAGAAAAAATGTAACAAGTCCACGATAAATGAAACCTGATAATTTGCCTCAGTGCCCTGAAGATAATAAGGAGTAGTATTAATTTGGAACCTTTCTAAATTGGACAAACTTTAATCTACTCCAGATAATTGTAACCAGACAGAAATTTGGGCTCAGTGTGGTTTGATTTTTAAAAAGAGAAATCTGAAAAAGCTCTCTGTCTAAAATAAATAAATAAATAAATAAATAAAGTGTTGATCTCAAAAGTAATTTAATTAGAAAATAGGAGACACACACCCATAGTACTGCTAATGCCATGAGCCAAACAAAATCCTTCCAAAAAGGCTGTTTATAACATGAACTTATAAATTTCAGCTCCCCATTTTCATCAGGGGAAAGAGGCCACACAATTCATGTAAGAGGGGCAGTAAACAAAACTGAGTGTATAGTACTAACAGTACTTTAAGAATTCATCCCTTTTCTCATTCACACAGTAGCCTTTGTTGAGAATATTCAAGCCCCTGCCTGCCCTGTGTGAGTTATAAGGGTTCAAAGCTAAAACCATTTTCTATCGTCAAGCAACCCTTGATCTGGGAGAAGAAACAAATAATTAGAATCTAATAGTAATAAACAGCATGGAACAATTTTAGAAAAAGGAATTTTAAACTGCCATTTTTCTTGATTACTTGGAAGTAATCAGCTCCCCTTTGAACTTTATAAATATGTCCCTCTTATCTGGTCTGTGAAGCTTTACTTTTACCAAGTCAAAAGAAGCAGAGACAAATCATAAAAGTACCTCATAGACAACTTCTACAGGAAGAACTCTCATGGAAGTATGATATTGACTGAAGAACTCTTAGTAACTTAGGCTTTCAACACCATTTTTAAGTGCATCGTATTTTTGTTACATTAATAAGCATTAAATAAGCATTAAATGGGTGCACTATCTAATAACTATCTTACTTATCCATATACTTATACAAACACATATTATTGTATTTCTTAGCCACTAAAGACAATCTTACTTTTACTTCAAGTTGAGTAACGGAATAGCTACTTTTATTTTTTGTACGTGTAAACTATGATCAGCCATAAAGAAGGCATTTAATTGAATAAACTGCCTTCAATTCTAGAATTCTTTTGTTGTGATAAAAATAGGTACTATCTACTCTGGGAATGCTGAACTAATTACTATTTAAACTGTTTACTATTACATGTAATTTATTTACAATATAGATATTAAAGGTGCATCAACATTCAAATTCTAGGAATGTCTTCATAAGTATGCATTTCAAGGTATAAAACTCTGTACACTTGATGGAGGGATCATTTCACATCTTCAAAATTTCCCTTCAGGCATTTTTCCACAAAGTTACAGTGTAGGTAGCAAAGAGGAAATTAATGATTGCACTTTGAGTGCTATTTGGTCTTTTTAAGTGGAAGAACAATGTATTCATTTGTGATAAAAATCTAGATATATGAATGATGTAATGAAGTATCGGTTGCACTAATGAGATGGGAAGATCCAAAGACCTCTTGGCTGTTTTATTAAATCAAATAACTACCTTCCAACATAAAAAAAAACAATTGTTGAAAAAGCTTCTGTCAAAAATAAACCCTTCAGTATTTTATAGCAGGTGTTATTGACAGAACAGAGGAGACTGGAATTTCCTATAACCGTTGTTCTTTAAAGAACACAACTTTATAGTGTGTCTTTCATCATTGTCATAATATGGTAATGATTAAATTCACCTGCAAAAGCCCAAGGCATCTGTTTGTTTCATGGGAACTTCCAAGTATCCTGTGTACAGACTTGTTCAAGTGGGAGTTCACGAATACAAGTATAGTGAGATCCAGCTTATCTCACACAGCCAAGGAATGGCATGTCCTGTTTCATTAAATATTCTTGTTGGAGAGCTGCTTCTCATACCACAGATTGTAATTCTCAAAGGGTAAACTTTGGTTAGCATTAAAGCTGTACTCACAGGGCCCATTTCTTGCTTTGATGCAATTATAAAAGTTTATCTCTTTTATCCCTTGGACTTGGATTATTCTGCCTTTATGGATCATATGAGTCTTAAGAAGAATTTACTTATGGATTTATTAATGGACTCCACTTACTCTGTAGAAAGTCTCAGATTTCTACTTTGCTTCAGTCAAATCACCTTATCAAGACTACATTCCTTGGGCCGGGGAGTTAGCTCAGTGGTTCCGGCGCCTGTCTCGCAAGCGCAAGGACCTGGGTTCAATTCCCCGGTAACCACATAACAATACTGGGTGTGGAGACCCATACCCAGCAGCAACCAGTACCACATACCACAGTGCCGGGCGTGGTGGCTCACACCTGTAATCCCAGCACTCGGGAGGCAGAAGCAGGAGGATTGTGATGTGAGTTGGAGGCTGAGCTCAGGGCCAGCGTGAACCACAAAGCAAGACCCTATCTCCAAAAACCTAAACAAACAAACAAAAAAAAAGACTACATTCCTTGAGCCTGTTCTGGCTGACTGACTAGTTCCTTGTTTAACTAGATTGAGCTTTGGTGTTTGGGTTGTCAATTGTGTAACACTGACCTTCCTTCAATAACAGTTGATTTAAATAGCTTGATTTTGCTTCTTATGATCTTGATTAGAATAAAGATTTGAATCATATAATTTTATAAGCTTCTTAATGTAAAGATTATCAGTATCATCTGTAACCTGAACTCTTGATTTCTATAAACACAAGACTTGCACTGTAGAGTGCCTATTTTACTCTGGGTATGTACCATTAGATACTTTTCAAAACTGATATGTTCAAAAGTGATTAAAAATATATGAATGATTTGGTAGATAGACACAATGAAATATTATTAAGCCATGAAAAGAAGAAATATTTCCATTAGCTACTGAAATAAACTAGAAACAAAAAGATAAGTATGGCCTCATCTCACTTACGTGTGGAATCAAAAAATGTTGAACTCTTAGAAACAAAGAATAGAAAGATGTTTTCAAGAGGCTGATGGGAGAATGTAGAAAAAATGAGGAAGCACTAGCCAAAGGGTACAAACTTCCATTTGTCAGATGAATAAGTTCTAATATCTAAGACCGAATATCTAACACAGTGAACATAGTTAATGTATTATATATTTGACATTTTCTTAGTGGATACATCTTATATATTCTCACTACACAAAACTATTTTAACTATTTTAAGTGATGGACTCTTACTTAACTCGATTGTAGTAATACCTTATAAATATATATGTATATGAAATAACCACTGTATACTTTGAATATATACTCTATACATCAGTTATTTTCCTGTCCTAAGACAAAATACCCAATACCTGTAACACAAAGAAGGAGAAGTCTATTTCTCTTTTTAGGAATTCACTCGTGCTTAACTTGCTCCAAAGAGGAAAGGCCACTGTGGTGGAGGAAAAGTGTCCACCACATGGCAACAAAGAAAGGGAGAGTGAGGGGAGTGGCTAAGGGTAAGTAGATACTTTTCCAAGTCAACCTGCTGTGACTTGCGCCTTCTGACCAGGCCCCACCTTGAAAATTGAGATTTCTGAAACATTTTAAATCTAAACCATAACATCTGCCTCTGGCTTTCAAAAGAAGCATGTTGGCCATCTCACACAAAACACACTTAGTCCATCACTGAGAGGCCAAATTGTTAACATTTCCAGCATTGCTGAAACATTCAAGTCCAAGATCTCCTCTAAGACTCAAACTCCTACCTATGAGCCCTTATAAAATCAGTGACATGTGGTAAACATCCCCATTCCGAAGAGAGGTATAGGAGAATAGATAGAAATCATCCCAAACAAGACCAAACCTACCAGAATAACCTTTAAGTCTTGTAGCTCTACATCCAGTACCCAGAGCAAGCTGTGAAATAATGAGTTCCAAAGGGCTTAGATGGTCCCACTTTTGTGTCACTACCATTTTCTATCCTTATGGTCTTTCCCTTGGGTTGGCTTTGCTCACTGCCTGATTTCCTCAGCACATTTTCCATGTTTCTTACATTCTCCAAATTCCTGGAGTCTCTCCTTTTTTTTTTCCACAGTACCACTGATCGAACTCAGAACCTTATACCTATGAGGCAGGCACAGAGCCACTGAGCTAAACCCCCAGCCCTGCTTGAAAGGTTGACAGCTCTTGTCCTGTAATAGGGAGAGATGATATCAGCTACAAGCATGTAGCTTAGTAACAAAATGTATTCAAAGTGGATAGTATGATATGGCTGAAGCCACTGTGTTTGTTTGCTTGTTATTTTATTTGCTTATTTTCTTATTTTAAGTGCCAGGGATTGAATTCAGGGTCTTTCATATCCCAAGTATGTGGTTCACCACTCAGCTGGAGGACACCTGTTTGTTTGTTTATTTATTTATTTTGAGACTTTGTTTCTCTTGGTAGTTCAGGATGGCCATGAGCTGAGCCTCAAACTCACAGCAATCCTCCTGCCTTTGCCTCCCAAGTGCTGGGATTACAGGCATGAGCCACCACGCCCAGCACTGTGGTATGTGGTGCTGATTGCTGCTGGGCATGAATCTCCAAGCCTGGCATTGTTGTACGTGGTTACTGGGGATCAAACCTGGGTCCTTGTGCTTGTAAGACAGGCACTGGAACCACTGAACCAAATCCCCGGCCCCATTTATATTTTTCTGACAAACTATGTTCATTATCATTTCATTAATATAGCTATATTAAGGTGTATTTACTTTTTAAGTATATTTTTATAAATATTCTTTAAACTTTAATATACTTAAAATATACTTTTTAAATGTGCTTTACTTTAAATATGCTTTACATCGTGGTTGGCCTCCCTTCCTTTTTCTTTTTCTGTTCAGTGGTAGTGGAAGAGTTGTGTATTTGAAGAGTTAAAGCTTATGTGACCAGAAAAAAATATAGCAGTTATATGTCTCCACTCAAGGAAACAAGAGAATCTGTGGCATTTGGAGGGCTACTTTTGGTGAAACAATGGTCGTGTATGAGGTAGTTGAATTCTTGTTGCAAATGCTGGTTGTATCACTGTAATACAAAAGGAGGCATTAGCTTAGGGAAAAGCCAGCAGTTGTTCCTCACTCCCCTGGATCTATTCATTATGAGTGTCAACTCGGGTTCACCAGTCTGGTGAGACTGATCTTGGGGCTCCAGACACTTCACCAAGACAAGTTTAAAAATAGGGCCCTTTAAGTTGATCCTTCCCTGAAGAGGTCTGAAACGTACAGAGTTCTTGGTGAAATCTGTCTTCCTGACATTTTATGAGATTTATAAAACCCTCCTAAAGATTGTTGTGGGATCAGAGAAGCTCCTTGGTGCTCTGTGGCCCAGGGACCAACTTTTTACACTAATGAGGAGAGGGAAAGGAAACCATCATCACCCCAGGTGTGTGTCTTCTTACACTTGTCATTCTAGACTCTAACGAGAGAGGGCTGATTATAAGAATTATTCTTTATTATTCAAGATTTCTACAGAAAGTACTTTTCATCACTCTGAGAAAAACTGTAGCAAAAGATGAAATATCCCTCTTGGGTTTTTATTATTATTAAGCCACATTTTCCTCTGATTTTGTGAGATTTAGCTCTTAAGATGCAAGATACACTAAAAAAAAAACCTCTTTACCACATTAATTTTTTTCCAGGAGTATTTATCTACCCTTGGAGACATGGGAACCTCTCTCTCCCCACCTCCATTTCTTGCACCAAGTAAAGTATTTTAGCTTAGTTGTGTATTGTATCATGAAAATTCATCTCTTGTATTCCAACCAAATTTCAACTTGAAAGCAATTCCTTTTATTCTTTATTTTCCCTCCAGTATACAATATCTGGTTCTAGTGTTATTAGCAAGATTATCTTTCTTTTGTTATTTTAATCTTAACTTTATAAAAACATCTTGCTTGATGCTTTTACTCCAAGATTAGACAGTTCAAATATCTGTAGCAAATTTGCTGCGTTATTGAGGGCATGGCATAGGGACAGTCAGACCTGCAAAGACAAAAGTAAAAGGAAAAAAAAAAAGAAAAACTATTTTCAAGTGTGAGCTTTGGATTTTCTATAAGACTAAATAAATAACTTTACCTATATTTTTCTACCTTAGATAAGACTCATTTCAGAAAATCCAGGCCAGCCAAAAAGTGTAAAGCAGTGTGCCATCATTTAGAAGTCATATAAGATTCTAAGACTTTCCTCCAAACATGTGCTAAGCTACAGCAGAGGCACACAGTAGCAGAATACACCAGAGTAATTTTTATCAGTATCCTTTCCTGAATAGAATATTATAGTCCTACTAGGTTACTCTGAAGCACATGTGCAGAATTAAATAGTTCCGGTTATCTAATTTGATGGTTGTAGATAAAGATGAGACCAGATCATTTGAAAAGTGACTAGCTTTAAAAATATATGTCTACCCAAAAGTTGAGGGTGAACCTTTGTTTATTCTTCATTTGTTCTTGGTGCTGAGGACTAAATCCAGGGCCTTGTGGTACTAAACATAGCACAGTGCTATATCCCTGATTCCTGATTTGCTTTTTTTTTTTTTTTTGTTTGTTTTTTTTTGTTTGTTTTTTGAGACAGGCTCTCACTTTGTAGTTTAGGCTGGTCCTGAACTCACTCTGTAGTCCTGGCTGGCCTTGAACCCTCAGCAATCCTCTAGTATGTGTCTCCAACTACTGGGATTAAAAACATGAGTCACCACACCCAGCATTATTATATGTGGCACTAGGAATTTATTCAGGACCTTGTGCTTTCCAGGCAGACTCGAGAACCACTGAACTAAATTCCTGGCTCCAGATTTCCTATTTATTTTCCTTCCTTCTTTGTTTGTTTGTTTGTTTGTTTGTTTATTTATTTATTTATTTTTTGAGACAGGGTCTAACTTTGTAGTTAGGGCTGGTCTGAACTCAGCAATCCTCCTGTCTCTGCTTCCCAAGTGCTAGGATTACAGGCATGAACTACCATACCCAGCACTGTGGCATGTAGAACTGATTGCTGGTAGGTATATCTCACCACACCCAGCATTTGTGTATGTGGTTTCTGGGGTTCAAACCCAGGCCCTTGCTTTTGCTAGGCAGGCACCAGAACCACTGAGCTAAATCCTCAGCCCCAGAGTTACTATTTCTTAAAACTAAGTTTGCTGCTATTACTCCCTGATATATTCATTAATATACCCACTATTTTTTTCTCATATTTTAAACCAATCAGAAGAAATAAAAAAATAATATCAACAATAATAAAGATAAACCAGCAAATAAAATAGCCTCCAAAGATGATTGTCTGAAGAGGGAGCTGCGACTCTCCTCTTGTGTCTTCCAGTGCCTTTTCATTTTGAGAGCACTAGGAAAAATTGACACCTGGCGGACTACAACTACCAAACATGAAGCTAGAAAGAGGCAGTGTCGTTTGATGGGAGTAACAGGTAGTTCCTTTTGCGGGAGACAGATCCAAAATGGATTAATGTTCAAGCCAGGCCCTTTCACCTGGACTCTTTCACCAGAATTGACAGAGTAGTGCGGGTACCTTGTCCCTAGACCTCTTGACTCTTCCACCACCTTGGAGTTGACACCACTTTCTGATCTAAAACAGTGTGTCATTTGGGGTCAATATTGTGCCATTCAGTGAAGGCTTGTGATACATTTCCTCTGTGGTGGGAGGAGGGGAGAAGAAAGGGAAAGAAAGAAGAGGGAGAGGGATTATAGAGGAGCAGTGAGGAAAGAATCTCTGACTAAATGACATCTATGCCCTTCTAACTAGTACTTTTAGGACAGAGTGACAGTCTGTATTATTATTATATACACACTGTCTTTATTATGCAAGGTGTATTCTGCATTCATATCTGTAACTCTCAGGGAATGACTGAGCACAGTACTCTTTGTCTCTCAAATTATTTTTACCATTATCCCTGGCTATGTCTCAGTAAAGCACCTGATCAATGTATATACAGCTATGGTCTTTCCACAGGGGGCATGCCTCATTATGTCTGAATGCAGCACTTGGGCCATGGACCCTCTCATGACTTCACAGAATAAACTTCCACTGAGGTAGCATCACTCGGAATTTCCTTTGGAAACCCTGCTCTCTGTCCAGAGCCATATGACTGATGTTGAACAGGCCATACTCGACTGTAGAATTTGTCCCTACCTTGAATCTGATCCTAATTTCCCATTTTTCAGATACAGAATTTGGTTTGGAGTTTTGAACCAGGGGACCTCAGGGCCTTTGGTTGCTTTTGCAGACTCTGCCTTCTTGTTCTGGTTATGAATGAAGAAGCACAGATCCAGCATTATAAACCAAAGGACATTAACTCTAGCATAAACAGGTACAGCAGAAGTAGAGGGGGGATGGAATAACATGGGGTCTTTTGGTTATCTGCCATAGCCCATGCTGACTGGGACATTTCAGGTATACGAAATAGTAGATTATTTTTATTGCTGAAGTCAATTTGCCTAGAATGTTTCTCATTTTCCTCCAGCAATGAACCCCACAGATCTGCAATGACTTGATTGAAATTCAAAATATTTTGTCATTACAAAATTGGGAAGTGTGAACTAAACAAAGAAAAATACCACCTATAACAAACAGTCATTAACCATGAAAATGTGTCACTAATAATGCTAATAGAAAAATAAGATCACTACTGTCCTATCTCAAATCAGCCAGGTTTTTTCCCCTTCTCTGAAAAACAATAGTCTGTATCATGGTTGTTTGTTTTAATTTAAGGAGTCTTTGTGAGCAAGTGAACATCCAAGCTCCAAGCTATACTTAATAACTCATTCAAGCAAATTACCTAGAACAAAGCAAACACCTCTGACATAATTTGGGGTCCAAGAATGAAATGACAGGGTGCTCGGGAAAGCCACGGAGCCCACATGTCAACAGCGCACTAGTTCTAATAACATTAAGAGCTGGCAGAGAGGAGTAAACCTTTTCAATTTGTTAGAGCCAGTGCCGGTCTCCTTACCCCACTGGTTTTTCTTTTCCCTTCTGAATAGGAAAGCAGAGTTAGCTCTGTCATATTGAACCAGTCAGTAATGGAGTCTGCCAGGCGTGGAAGAGATAAAAGCCACCACCTGCCTCGCCTCCTCTCCCACTACCCCATTTCCTGGGCTGCAGTTGTCTGAACAGCTGCCGACAGCTGGTCATTGTTCCACTCCAAAGCTGCCTGGGAGCTCAGCCGTCCCTGACGCTACAGCACAATTGCAATCTGAATGCAGTTCCTGGGTGGGTTTCCTGTGTGCCTTGGCCGTGACCTCTTGGAGGGCTGGCTTTCTGGAAGTCTGAGAGGAGTTGGAGCAGACATGGCTTAAGTGGCTGCTGTGTTCCAGAGCCTGGCAGGGTGTGAGCAGCACTCCAGAGAGGGAGCGTGTTGGAGCAAAGATTAAAGAGGGAGAAATATGTATCAGACATTTAGTTGGCATGGACTGCATTTCTTGTCTGTCCTGAGAGTAATTTTTACCTTACTCTCAGGGTATGTATTAGCTTTCCAGTTAGTAAATACAGTACTCAACAATTGCAATTTAAAGAAAGGAATATTTCAGTCCATGATTGGCTGACTTCCAGGCAGACATGTCATGGTGGAAGGGTGTGGCAGAGCAAAGCTGCTTAGTTCATGGTGACCAGGAAAGCAGAGCAGGGAAAAGAATGCCAGAGTGGAAGAGTTAAGGGACCAGACAAGCCTGAAGGTCTTAGCACCATGATCTACCCAGATACATAGAGAAATGTGCTCCATCAATCTCTGGGGCAGAACTCAAAGAAAATCTAGTTGAAGCTCCACTCTAGCTTTCACAGGGCCATGTTCCCTATCCTATTGGAAATATATTTCATGGACCTGGCCAGTGAGAGTGCTGCACTCCCTTTTGGCAGCTGTGATTGGGTCAGAGATGGGCACATAACTTAAACAAGTAGGATATGAAGAAGACACGTGTGTGTGTGTGTGTGTGTGTGTGTGTGTGTGTGTGTGTGTGTGCGCTGTGGCAGAGGATAGAGCAAGCTATTCAAGTGCTCCAATTGTGACCTAAATTCCCAGCCTACATATGTCTACATTTTTTTTGAGAGAGAGAGTCTTACTTTGAAGTTCAGGCTGGCTCTGAGCTCACTGTGTATCCCAGGTGAGCCTGGAATTCACAGAAATCCTCCTGCCTCTTCCTCCTGAGTGCTGGGATTACAAGTGTGAGCCACCATGCTCAGCATAGTGGAATGTTGTACTGATTCCTGGGGGGCATGACATGTCACCATGTCCAGCATTGTTGAATATGGTTACTGGGGATCAAACCATTGACCTGTGCTTGCAGGAACAACTGAGCTAAACCCCCGGCCCACATATGTGTCTACTTTTGATGAATGGAAAAGTTTTTTTTTTTTTCCTTGTTTGAGAGGAGAACTTATAAAGAGGAACAATTGGAAAGAAAACCAACAAAGTATTTGGGGGCCAGCATTTCCTTGCTGCTTGTCTAGCTGGATGCTACAAGGAGCAAGTTAGAACCTCCTTTAGGAAGAAAGGACTTATTTCTCAGTTTCCTCTAATGTTAGGTTGGTAGACACTCCTCAACTATCAGCTTCCTCTAGAGATTGTGCATCTTAATTAGTTACCCTAACTTCGTGGGGTTGCTATACCCAGTGACTGATAGAAGCACACACACACACACACACACACAAAGCCCTGACCGTCCTGTCTCCACTCAGGGTGGCTTTGGTAGTATAACTTATCTTCAGAATTTCTTAAAGCAGCCACTGAAGCTTCTCTTGAGGCTGGAGGGCATCGCTTCCCCCTGTAGAATATAAATCCCTAGAGTCCCTCTCACGCCAGTAAAACTCTTACATGCTGATCTGCTTTCAGTGGCCTAATCTATAACACCAAGTTCACAAGCTTGTATATTTTCCTTGAGGTGGGACTGAGTGATTGAAATGGAGAAAGATCGCTCTAAGTGGAATGCTGACAGTGTACTGATGCATGACTTAAGAAAACTGCACCATTCATCACATTCCTCTCCTCTCTAGCTCAGAACTCAAGAATTAATTAAGTCATGGCCACACCCTTCTATAAGGCCATAGTAGGGCTTTTAGTTTGGCTGTTCAATAAATGAACCACTCTTTCAGTTTCATGCAAACACAACCTAAGTTTCATAGTTTTCCTGTAACATAAACTACTTTTGAAAGACACTTAATATTAAAACTACCGTCTAATTCCATTTCTTCTTCCGTGGTTGTCTAATGTGAGGTGTCATTTAAGGAAAATTTATTATTGCAGTTATCTTTATAATAACAAAACTCTTACCAAGTGTAAAATTAAAATGTTATGACAAATGACATTTTCTATATTATTTCAAATATACAGCATGGTCACAATTCTCAGGAAATTGAAATATTGTCTTTAAGCTCTGCTTTTGTAAGGATGAGAAGGAAATTGCAGCACACCAGCAATGTCCAGCAAATTCCAGTAAGAATTTCATAGTCTATAAAATATTTGCCAGCATTTTGTCCATATGAAGCCTATTATACATAATAATTAAAAATAAACATCATGTACATTATTTGTAGAGATGATGGTAATAATTTAAAGCCAGAATCATTGATCACCAGGGCTCAGAGTTAATAATGGGTTGAAAGGTTTCCTTAAAGTCACGGCAGCAGCCTTGACTTGTATTATGCCAATGGTCTGTGTGGCTTTTACCTCCTCTAAAAAGTAACTAAACTTAAAACAGATAGTCCACAGATTGTGTGTATGTCTGTGTGTGGTATGTATTCATATTATTTCTAAAGATAAATTTTATAAATCATTCCAACATACAATAGATATATATCTAAATTATCTCAGTACATTCATTATGGATTTACTCATTCAAAAGCCTAATGCTATCATAAAACATAATTTTATATATTTTATAAAATATATTAAGTTTATATATCCTATAAACTTATTTTATGAAATTGTATCATACATAAATCTAGTTTCCTGGTTTTTTATTACTAATGACCTTGCGTATTATCTGTTGCTACCAAAGAAAATCAACTACTATTCCTTTGTACATCACAATACCTAACACCATACAGAATGTAGCAGTGCTCCATGAGTCTTTTTTTTTTTTTTTTTTTTCCTTTTTGAGACAGAGTCTCCCTTTGTAGTTCAGGCTGCCACTGAGCTCAGCCTCAAACTTGCATCACAGCAATCCTCCTGCCTCTGCCTCTTAAGTGATGGGATTACAAGTGTGAGCCATCACACCCAGCACTGTGGTATATTGTACTGATTGTTGCTGGGTGTGAGTCTCCACGCCCAGTATTGTATGTGGTTGGGGCGGGTGAGACAAACCCAGGCCTTTGTGCTTGCAAGAGCTAAATGAGCTAAATCCTTGGCCCTCCATAAGTCATTTTTATAACAAATAATGATACCTCCAAAATCTCAGTGAAGGTTAAGCAGTAATGATTTTAGAAGTACAAGTACTATACGTATAAAATACCATATGAATTTTTAATTATGAAAACTTTTATATTAATTTAATATTACATAGTATAATTTTAATTTGTTTTTGTTTTATTCATCATTGGAATTTTTCAGAAAGACCACAGACAAGCAAAAATTTAAATTACAATTTCATTATTCAAGAATCACACAACTCCATAAATATATAAGAAATATTCAACTTCCACATTATAATATCATAAGTTTTTATATTTGATACTTCTGAAGTTATCAATGCTTAAAGTTACAATAAGCACTGGGGATGTCCTAGAAGTCTAGGTGTTATTTATCTTTATTTTCTTATTTTCTAACTTTTTATTGTTGATGTTGTCATAGAAACACCTATGTCCCATGATTTTGTGAATGATTAAACACATGTAATGTGATTTCCATGTGAGTTCATATTTATCTACAGGAACTGTGAAATTCTGTTCATTTAATAATGAACAGATTTTCTATAGTACTTGGAAGAAGTTTAGGTAGGTTAACATTACCAAAGGGGTCCCAAGATAATTGATACATTTTAAGTACCTTCAAGGGCCTTTTTCTTCCTTTGATGTTAAGAATTGAACATAGGGCCTCCAGCTTTCTACCCACACAGTCTACCACCAGTCTCTCCAGTTATCTTTAAGAATTTAAACAAATATTAAGAGATGACAATGATGAAGAAAGCAGCCCTCATCAGACCTGCTCCATTCTGTTGATGAATTTATATTGATAAATTCTTGCCTAGAATTATGGTGAGCAGGAAAACTAAATGCTTATAGGGAAGAGTACACATTAGCAGAATGATGGTTTTTTGAGCTCTTCTCTTGGGTATCTTTGAATATCCTGAGTTGAAGGGAGAATGAGATCATAAACTAGACATAACAAGTTTTAAGCACAAGGTTTAGAAAACAGAAGCTACTTAGACTCATATGCTCCTTGGCTCCCTGACTTAGACTCATCAATTTTTATCTCTAAGTACACTGAATTCTTTTCCTTGTTCAAGGTATGGACTTTCAAAAAAAAAAAAAAAACTCTCAGAGATAAAGCCTAAAGTCTATCTTTATGATGTCAAGCAGAGAAGGTCCAAGATTTCTTGTTTTCTGGAGAACAAGAACATTTCACTTCCTGGGTGTTAATGAAAACATCTTCTTTTATTAAATAATTATTTAGAATGTAAACACTATTGCAGTAGTCATGGAAAAAATGCTGAAAATAAAACTAGATATTGTTAAGAGTCCTAAAAATCATAAATCTTGTATAGGCCTGAATTTTGTTAACTTTTTTTCACATGAGAACGTACTTTGTTTGCAAATTAATCTTCACAGAATATTTACTGATTTTACTTTTTAAAGTTTTTGACCCTGAAGCTAGCTGCCATGCATCAGTCTTTGTGTGGTGATTATAAAAGGATAGAAAGGGGTTGACAAGCTTAACTGGCACTATTGTTTTGTTGTCTTCCAAAAGATCGTGTTCTAGAAGCATCCTCAAAGTGATACTGTTGTGCTGCAGGAACTACTAAGAGGTAGGGACTACCTGGGCTTGGTGGTTTGCACCTAAAGTCTCAGATACTTGAGAGAATGAGGCAAGAGAATCACTTGAACTCAGGAATTCAAGGCAAGTCTAAGCAGTATAGCAATATTCCATCTTAAAAACAATAAAATAAATAAATAAATAAATAAATAAATAAATAGTAAAGACACATGACAGAGTAAAAGTGACCCAGTGTGAGGTCTTGTACTTGGAAATATATTTAGCCTCAAGTATTCCATTGTAGCAACAAAAAGCAGACTCATGTAGCTGTTGATTGAATCTGTGGCAGTAGCAAGTAAATACAAGAAAAGGCTGGAGCACAAGATGGTGGTAGTAACTTTTCTGTTATTACCTTTTGTAATCATTTCTGAGTTGTTTGTTTGCTTATTTGTTTTGAGGCAAGGTCTCACTTTTGTAGTTCAAACTGAAATTGAGCTCACTATGTAGCCCCGGCAAGCCTTGAACTCACAGAAATCCTCTTGCCTCTGCCTTCTGAGTGCTGGGATTACAGCATGAGCCACCATGTGACCATGCCTGGCAGTCTGTTTTATTTAAGGTGGTGGTGTACTAGGAATCAAATCCCAAGCCTTGAATATGCTACCTTATATGATTCATCCTAAGTAATTCCAGTAGTTTTTAATGTTATTTTCATTTATCATTAATTATCTTGAGTATTAAAAACCTTAGTAATTTTGAGACCATTATTAAGTAGGTGTTTTTATATACAACATTGAGTTCATCATTGATACAGAAACATTACAAAAATTTTAGCTAATCAATCTAAAATTGAAGGGTTTTTACTAATGTAGACAACTGCACATTAAATATCAATTCGTGGTCTAAAATATTTAGGATCTAACACTGAAAAGGCCTGGCTTTGGGAACTCAGGTGTGCTCTGATCTTTGGGTTCATCATTTGCTAGAAAGTGTCACACTGTTAAAAATGTTGTTTCATAAGGAAAGCCCTGGACTGGAATCTTAAGTGACGTTGTAGGTATCTGTTATTGGAAATCTAGGATCATTTAAATACTCTTAGTCCTAAAGGGATATTTAGGGAAAGGAAATGAAAAGAGGACTTCCAATCCTAGCTTTTTGAGGAATCTCCAAACTGATCTCCACAGGGGTTGTATGAGTCTATAGTCCTACCAACAGTGGAGAAGGGTTCGACCCGGCCATTGCTCTGCTAGGTATATACACAAAAGAATTAAAAGATTCATTTCACAGTAACATATGTGCACCCATGTTTATAGCAGCTCAGTTTGTGATTGCTACATTTTGGAAACAACACAAATGTCCATCAACTGGAGACCGGATAAAAAAGCTGTGGTTCTTATACAGAATGGAGTATTACTCTGCCATAAAAATGATAAGTTTGAATCATTTATACTTAAATGGACATACCTTGAAGATATCCTCATAAGTGAAATAAATAGGGCACAGATAGGTATATATTGCATCTTTTCTCTGGTATGAGAAAATAAAGATGTAAATGAGTTCTAGAATTGTATGTTATATATTGTGAAATAGAAAATACTCAAAGTGAAATAGGATAAAGGAGGAAAATAATGAGATTATAACAAAAAAGAAAGGAAAAAAAGTTTATGTATATGGGAGGTGGTAGGGTGGGTAGGGATAGGGGAAAAATGAGAATTAAGTTGTGTTTCATACTGGTAAAAATTCTCATTATTGAGTGCAATCATGATGTGTATATGTAATGTATCAATAAAGATTTCAATAAAAAGAAATTAATAATGTATTAGTAGAACCATATGTAAACTTAATTTAGCTTATTTGATTATGTATCTAACTTTAAAATCATCTAGATTGTTTCATGTGGTGCTAACAAATATTTTAAATACTATAACTGAACACACTTTTTAAAACAAAGGTGGGACTTCTTATGGTAGTCTGTTAAATGTTTTATTACATTTTGAAAACAGAATTTTAATGTTCAAAAACTCCTATATTTTAATCAATGAATGATACACATTTATATTCAGTCTGTACTGTCCATAAATTGTTGTAAACAATTTTTTTTCCATGGCAGTATTTGATCCAGCAATTGGATTTTGGAATTAATTTTAGTAGATTGAATGCTGTAGATATTTTGCTGAAAAACTGTTTCATTGACTAAAAGACTGGTTTTTCCTCAGGAAAAGGAGCTCCTATCTAATCCCTTCTAAAGAGAATGTGTAAGAGCTTCTTATATCATCCCACTAGAACAGGATGCATGTTTGAATTACTTTATCAAGAGATTATTTCTCATGATTACCTAAGCAGAAAACACTGACATCTCAATAGTAGCATTTCCCAAATATTGGGTTAGTTTGTTTATACACTTGGGAATTTTAAGAAAAAATACAATTACATGAAGTGAAGTATATTCTTCTTTTACATTTTCTGAGTGAAAATTCTCCACATTATTTATCTTAAGTAGTTTGAGTGCTATTTGAGTACTAATTGTTTCTTAGTACAGGGAACTGAGCCTATGGGCTTATGTATTCTAGGAAGTTACTTTCTCATCAAACTACCTCCTCAATGCTTTTCATTTTCAAGACAGGGTCTTGCTAAGTTGTACTGGTTGACCTGGAACTTACATTCTTCATGCCTCAGTCTGCAGAGTAGCTGAGGTAAAAGTCATGTACTTCTACACCTAGCTCAAGTATTAAATTTTACAATTGTTATTGAGTACTAGTTTTAAAATTTTTATTATGTGAGGAGATTGTGTGTATGTGTGTGTGTGTGTGTCCGTGTGTGTGTATGTCTTGTGTGTATGTTTAAATTTCTATGAGGTAATTCTTCTTACAAGATAAGGAAATTGAGATACATATGTATAAATATGCAAATATATGCCAACGTAGGACATGTTTGAAAATATATGCTGTGTGTGCAGCATAATGATAAAAGTTTCTCTGGATAGTTGATACTTCAGAAGTAAAATCCATGGAGGTCCTGTTTTTGTAGCTCTGTTAAAAGGATAACTTTTACAAGCCTTTTTCTTCAGTGGAAATTAGAGTGATAACAGGGCTTTTTTTCTATTGTGTACCACTGGCTAAATTAGAAAAAGGCAACTGACCTTATGATAGCATGATTTTGCAAGTAGATTCTGAAAGGGAACAGATTCCTTTTGCTAAGAGCTGGAATGCAGTACAGCGGCACAGAACACAGTCAGAGCCACAGGTTAGACAAATGTAAACGGCACAGACTCCCCACTGTGTATCTAGGCCACGTAACTGTATGCAGTACACTTATTGTTGAACCTTGCATGAAAGCATTACATATCAAAACCATGTTAATTATGTATTTATGTATATATGTGTATATGAGCTTGTCTGGTAAGGCCTTAAGAGCAGAAAGAATGGGCAGTTTCAAAGCTTGTATACCAGCTCTCGGGACTAGTCCAGTAACATAAATGAGTGACTATGAAATGCCCCTTGTTCATCTCTTGCAGTCTTTCTGGGTCTAGTCTCATGTGTTCATAACTGAGCATGGACCAAGTGAATGATGTAGAATCAATGCCTGTGGATAACTTTTGATCAGTGAGACTATGATTTGTCGGAGAAATGTTTCTCCTTTCAATTTCCTGGTTGGACCATTCCAAGGCATATTTTAGAATGCTCAAGTCAGCCATTGCCATGACCTTTCTAGACTCATCTTTGAACTGACTCTCCCTCCTCCTCTGTCATCTGTCTGCTCCTGACTAAGTCTCCGTAGGGATGGGTAATTATTTGGCTTGGAGTTGGTGAGCTTGGATCAGGCCTCTGCATTACAGAATATTTAGTCCTATCCCTGACCACTCACCACTACATGCCATTTTCACCTCCCAACCAGCATTATGTTCAGGTATTACTAGACATCCCCTTCCCAGCGAGTAGGCAAAAAGCACCTGCAGCCCAACCTGCTGTGAGGCACTGGGCATAGAGGAATGGACTAATAAAAAGCTTTAAAAAAACTTGAATTGCTGAGATAGAGTCTCAATGGTGTAACTGACTGGTATTTTTTCAGGGCTCTGTACAGTCCTCTGTTGTAAGGAATTAAGTCTCACAAGAAGAGGGCGCAACCAAAACACTAGTAGTGAGTGACAAAGAATTTATAAATGCAGAGTTTAGTTGGACTACAGTAGGGTTTTCCAGTCACTTTTCCAAGGGGAGATTAATTGATGCTTTGAAAACATAAGCTCCCTTGTAAACACATTAACATATTAAAGGTTCTAAATAACCACTGGTAAATAAGCACATTGTTTAAAGTTAAACAAGGTCCCTTAAGGCGACAAGATCCTTTTCTAATACCCATTTAAATCCCTTTTCTTCCTCATCAGTTTGGAAACTCCAGAAATAACATGCAATTCCCTCAAAACACAAAGATTTCCAGCTATTCTTTTATCACATGTCCTCCACAGCAATTTAAAATATTTACACTAGCATTATGTTATTGAATGGAGCCAGATTTAGTGGAGGACAAATAGAAATTTACTTGAGAATAATTTTGTATGTTTGTCAATGATATAATTGTTTACTGCTTTCACCTATTCAATGGCCATGATTAGATTTACAGACATATTGAACTATGCCGACTCTTCATCTGTGGCTCATTTGCTTCCATTCAAATGTGCTTCTGAGTATTTATTTATTTATGTATTATTTTCATTATTTTAAAATATACTTGGGGAACTCTGCCAATTGCCACAAGAGCATTGGAGGTATGAATAAAAGAAAATAATCTAGCACAATTACATGAGTCCTGACCAATATGTAGAAGATGCCAATATGAGTTCAGAGCCAAGTTCATCAGCTTACTTGGTCTAGAGACAGCCAGGCCTACAAAGAGGGTGGTCTCTGAGATGAAAGTGGGCTCTGAGTGTAGCCTGGAGAGCCAGTTCTTGCACAAGCTCATCTTTACATGATAATAGCAAAACTTAATTAAAAATCACTGGTATTTTCTTTATTTGTTTCCTAGGCAGAAAGCTCAAATACCAGACTGTCTGGTTCAGAATTGAACACCTGGCAACCTTAATGATTTGGTTTGCTCAGTGATTTATACTGCTTGGCAGATTCATAAACTTGGGAATGGTGGGGGAATGGGTGGCGGGAGCCGGAATAGATTCAGCAGAAAAAGACCTTTTATTTCATTTTTATACTTTTAATTGCCTTAAAATATGTTACTCCGGAAGAAGAAATGTTTGCATCTTTTATTACACTTTATTATAAACCTACCTATCCCTTTTTCTTGGTATATTTATAATTCTCATCTTAAATGATGAGATTTGTAGATTTAATTCTGTCTTCGCACTGACTTTTGCTTTTGGTTTTGCTGTTCCTGATATGGGGCTGTCCAAATTTTGGGAATCACCCAATGCACACCTGGGTATTTTCCAGTCCGTAGGATAACATGGATGCAGGACTAGGAGACAGTAGTTGTTTGAGTCACAGCTCTGCCGAGTCTCAGCTGGGTGGGGAAGATACCTAACCTCTTTTTGGCTTCATTTGTTCAGATGTAGAATAGGAATGATGATAATAATAATGTCTGTTTTAAAACATTTTGTTGTGAGAATAAACAGGCCTACCCCAAAATTTTGTGGGTTCTAGGGGAAGAGTACATGCAGGCCTTCATACTGTTGCTCAGTGTTCCAGATTATAAATTACCTTAAGGTACTGAAACTACCTAGAAAGAGATGTCATTAAAATCTATAGGTCTGTGTTTAAATGTTGACTACTCAGGATCATTCAAATTCCATGGTGAAATGGAGTGGCTTGCAAGAAAATGGACCTTAGCTCTAGGTACAGCCAACTTCTCTTCTCAAACCCAGCTTCTTTTCACAATAAAAGCTTCCCCCAGTACATACATGAACACTCAGTACACATACTAAAGAGACACCCATAGCAAAGAACAAACTAAAGCCAATCCTCAGACCTGTGAGCACATATGAGTAAGTCATTGTCTGCTCTTGAAGAAAGATCAATGGAATACACATGAAAAGGCCTTGGAAGTAGTTTCACATTCATTCCAAAAAGAATTTCAGGAACCTGAAAACTGGACAGTCATGTTCTGCTAATTCAAGGAATGCTTCTTAGGAGGAAGAACATAGAAGTCTTCTAAATGCAAGGTGTAAGGTGGTAGAAACCCTGTTGCTTGAAGTGCAGAGAATACTTGGACTGAACATCAAAATGAACAAAGTTCAAACAAAGTCTGTAAAGCAAAACATAACCTATTACAAGTGCTTGATAAATATTTTTATTATCAATCACCCATACAGTGATGGCAAACCTTTTAAAGCTTTCAAAAACCCTGCTGCAACATGTATGTCATAGGTTTGGTACCACTGACCTACCAGATGTCATTGCTAAGCACTAGGGTATAGAGAATGGACACATAATCACTGGTTCAGGTTCAGTCACTCAGGTTAATAGGCACTGGCCCAGCAGTGTGGGCTGGATAAGGATGTATGCTTTGTTAGGTGACACATAAATGGCAACCCTACTTCCCTGAAGAGGGAAAGTCTCACATCAGAAACCATGGCCAAACCAAGACATGGAGGATGAATAAGTCAGATAACTGGTGAAAGTGGACAGCCGAGTGTAAGGCAAATGTCAGATGTGTGGAGCCTGGAAAGAACATGTCACTTCAGGGAACTAAAGAAAAAAAATTGGGGGGTGTGGTTTAGTGGTGAGCACTTCCCTAACATATTTGAGGTCCTAGGTCCCATCCCCAGCATTGCAAGACAAAGGAAATCACTTTGGGCATGTGCAGGACACACAGGCGGTTGACAACTAATACAGATGCAAAAATTAGTGAGAGTGAGACCACATATTTTCAATCATTTCCTATTGGTACTTATACATAACTAAGCTCATACAGAAACTTCAGTGATGAAAGAGAGGGAGCAGAAGAAACAAAACTAGAACTTTAGCTGACAACTTCACTTAAATGATTCACAATGCAGAAAGAACAAGTTCAGTGAAAGCAACAGGGCAGAAGATAAAGGGTATTGCAAATGGCCAAGAAGACCTGAATGTTATGACTGCAAGCTTTATCCCAGGTGATCTTCGACCTCCTTTCCCACCTAATCCCATCCCTCTATATTTAGCTGCCTTTACTGCATTCAGGACGTACATGAGGCATCCTGCTAAGCCAGAATCTCCTCTTAATCTCTCAGTCTGACTCAAGATCTTTGTCACATTTCCGGTCCCTTGCTATCCTTTTCTGCGCTGAGCTTCAGCTGCCATGTTTCCTTAGTGTCTTCCCTCAAACTGGGCCATGAGTCATAGTGTGGGAAGGAAGGAAGACCAAGGAGTTCACTGTCCTGCAGACAGTTTTTCTCATTTTTTACCTGTGACCTGCCTTGCCTATTTTATCTACTTGTGATGCAGCTATTTGCTTTGTCTTTTTATATAGTAGAGGAGACCTTAAAATGAGTTCTAGTTTGTAAATTGACATGCAGTGGTCATGATGTATAGTGGGAGTGACGGTGGTTTATGCTTCTGATAAAGTAATTTAAGCTAAGCTAAATTGGTCTACTGTACCTCTCTAACTTGTGAAATCTGTAGCTTCAGCATCATAATTTATCATCTTTGTCTCCCAAGACACTAATGGAAATTAAAATAAACAAACTTGCCCACATTAAGAAGAGGAAAGATCCTCTATAGTGACAAGTTTCACACAAATTACAATGGGAATGGAATATCCTGTGTTTTAAACAGGTCATCCATTAAGAGTTCAGCAGACAGGAGGGAGTATTGCAGTTAAAAGGTGGGTAGGATGTTGTTTAACCACTGTTTCATTAATGAATGAGGGTTCAAACAGCAAATGATAGTCTCAGAACATCCTTTTATATTTGTGAAGATTAAACAAGACTCATGTTTCCCCCATTTGGAGTTTCACAAACTAAATCTGGCACAAAGTGTACAGGAAGATAAACTGGAGAAGAACGGAGCCTGTCACAGTGACTGATGGGAATGGTGTTCACCCAGCAGTGTTTGAAAATGTAGATATCCTTAAATAAATGATGCCATGTGAGTCATGCCAGCCTAAGGAATTAAAAGGACATTATTACACTCTGCAGAAAGATCATAAAGGACCTACTGAATTTGATGGGTGCAATTCTATATAGTTTCCACAAGACCTCACAGGGTATATGCTCTATAAGAATGCATGTCATCATTTTTAGTAATAAGGTTTCCAAGATATAACAAGGTACGGCAAGCCACCCTCCACGCTACATTCCTGGAGGTGAATTTTAAGACTGCAGAATCAGCAGCATCACTTTCTGAGCCACCTTTGGAATCCTCCCCACCAACTCTCCTTTTCCTCCACTTCCCTTATTTTATACATCGCTTTGAAAAGAGACTCAAATTGCAGTGGACGAAATGGGGGCAAGGGGACTAAATCTAAAATACAGAGTCTAGAAGTAATGTATTATTAACACAGGAAATATTTGCAAATGGATATAATTCATGAAATACATTTTTGTAAAAATAAGCAAGTTATAGGGTATGATTTCTGTCCATGTATATTTTTGGATTTTTATAACAACAGAAGCATAGGGACACTATTCGTAAAAACTGAATTATTGTCTATATAATATTTTATCTTTTTTTCACTTAACAAGAATTAGTAGTATATTTCGATGTCAACAAATGTGTTTTAGATCTTTAGCAGTTGTGCAGAACAGTCTGCTGAGAATCTACTTGAACACACAGGCCATTTCACCTGGTCCTCTCATTCCCATGAACAACACCGGGGAGAACGTCTTTATTGGCAGATTATGTAATAGAACCCTATTGCTTAATTAGGGAAAATGTCTCAAGTAGAATTGCTGGATTAATGTGTCACTAAACTTTTATGCCTTTTGATATGCATTTACACAACAGAAGGATCCTCCAAGCCCATTGTTTTACACTTTAGTCACCCATAGATATTGTGACTTTAAAAATGATAACAGTTTGGCAGGTAAAAACTGGCATGACAGTGTTTGAATTTGGATTTCCTTGATAACTAATAAAGTTGAGCACCTTATCAAAACTTGTCCAGTATTTATGTATCTCCTTTAAAAATTCCCTGTTCTAATTAATATTTATATTTACTTACAGGTGTTTTATATGCTAATGATATTAGATATGGTCATTTATGTTACATTTTGTTTTCAGTTAATTTATTTTCTGTTAATTTTATTTGTTTTTTTTTCTTTGACCTAAATAATTGTTTCTTATATAACAATTTTTATGCTTTCAATTTATTGTTAGTGATGTGGTCTGTAAGCTCTTTCTTGCCTCCATTTTCATTTATATGGTTTTATCTTTAAATTTGTTATCTTTGGCTCTTCTAAAATTTATTTTAGTGTACTTTATATGGGTATACCTTTATTCTGATTACTAGCTAATATTATCAACATATTCACAGATGTTGATTATACACACATATGCACACTTATATGTAGAGAGGTTGTAATTATTATTCTCATCTATCTTTGGATCCATTATTCTGTTATTCCTGCAATTTTATCAAGTGATATGATTTTATGACTTTGCAAAGAAGCTTAAAACCTCTGTATCTTCTTTCTCCCTCAAAAATAAAAATACAATTAGAATTGAATTAAATTCTTAAAAGGAGAAGTATTAACATTACTTTAATGCTAATGCTGACTTTCCTTACCTAGTAAGTGGCTTTGTCTGTCTGCTCAAATCTTTTGGTGTGTTATGTCCTTTTTTAGTCTTTTTAAGTTTACTTCATTTGTTTTATGTATTTGGAAAAATATTGTAGGTCTTTACAATCATCATTATATTTTGAATGTATTTCTTTTCATCACTTGGGAAAATTTTTGTTTTTTAAAAGAAGTAAAATATGTAAAACTTGCAGTCAATCTTGAGTGTTCCCAAATATCCTTATTTGTCTATTTTCTTTAAATCAGATTTGATCCTCTCTGTAGAAGTGTGAGCTCACTCCCACTCCTCTGTGTTGTCAAGAAAAGCAGCCCACAGCAGTTTCTATGAAGTTTCCTATTTCCCTTCAATTCGCTGAAACTTTTATGTGCTCGATATTAGAGGGCAAAGTGTTGTTCTATTACGAAAGCTGCTGGGAGATAAAGGATCATAGGTAACTGCAGTGGCTGGGATGCTCTCTGCTTGCCTTTTGTTTACACGACACCTCCCCAAAACAGTCCTCAGACCAGCAGCACCACCTGGAAGCTTGTTAGAAGGCCAGCTTTGGTCTCTACTCTCCCCAGACTTCGGAATCAGACACGGTGGGACAGGACCCAGAAAGTGCAATGTTCACAAGCCACTCCAGTGGTTTCAGTGCCTTTCTGGATGCTTTCGGCTTTCTATAATTTTTAGGTGATTCTAAATCACCACTGTGAATTAGGGACAAATTTATCTCCAAAACACCACATCATTTTTTTGTGCTGAAAGTTCTGTTTTTCAGAAACATGGCTTTTAATTACAGGAGATTCAAGAAATTCATTTAGCTCTAATAATGCCAAAGTTTCTCTTCTTCCTATGAAGATTAATTATAAAGATAACTAGTCTTTATATAATCTTTTATAAGTATAAAAATCTTACAATTAATCTTTTTATAATAATATTTTATAAAATTAAGATTTTTTATTGAAAAGTCTTATAATTAACCTTTTCATAAGACTAATTATAAAGATCAAAGTCTCCTGATTTGATGGAAGTGGTTTGTCCTCTGAAGCTTCATGATCATCTACTGGATTATGATACCAGAAGTGGGATCTTCATTAACCTATATCAATTACTACTTTAGCAAAGCCAACTGTTTTCAGGTGCTCAGTCCTATAAATTAGATCTGAGGAAAATGAATGCTTCCAGTGGACATGAGGGGAAGATCCTCCAAAACTATGCTTTCAAAACATTCTTCTCTTGAAACATTTCTGGGAAAGAAATACAAATACAGAATTAATGTGGGGTTTTCTCATTTGACATCTTTAAATTAAGTTGTTATCCCAGAATAGATATGAATCTTTAGCATATTGGCTGAATCTTTGTGGTACAACTCAATGATACTTTGAACGAGATAGTCCTAGGTTTTTTCAAGCAGGCTGACATTTTCATGAGTGTATTAGGTAAGAGCTGCAGCAGGAAAAATAGTGAGAATGATCTCCATACTTTTCTCACCACTTTTATTCCTTTATTTTTAAACTATTTTAGTGTTAATTTATTTTTGCAAGATTTGATGGCAATTGAGGCTGCAAATTTGATTTTACCATTGATCAACCATATGATAATGTTCGTCCATTTCCTCATCTTTAAAATGGAAATAGTAATCTCTACCTCAGTGTTGAGAGTCGTAAATAAGACAATCAGCGTAAAGTACTGAGAATGGATGTCATCTAACTACAGTACTCATGTATCATTAGCACATGAGAGATAATTTTATGTGTTTATTATTTTCTAATTCTTTAGTATGATTGAAAACACAAATGTTAATATCTCAAACCACTTTTCATCTCTGGATAAGTTCACTTCAGACTGGGGTTATGTGTATGATGAACTTCTATTTCCAATAATACAGAAAAATATATGTAGTTAAATTTTGCTAATAAAGAAAGAAATGAAGTCTTTTGATTGTAAATGAAATCTTATTAACAACTTGTGAATCATTGTAATTTGTTCATCAAAAAAATATTTCCAAAAGTTCTTTAGGGTTAGCAGTATTAAAAAAAAAAAACTTAAAAAGCATTTTAAAAAGAATTTTATTCATATGTATCTGCAGTACATAATGATTATGTTCTGTAGGGAGTTGGTACATGGATATAACATATTTCAACAATTTTTCCATCCTTCTTTTATTTTTTCCAGCACCAAATTCACTTTTTTTTTAATAACTTATATAGTTATCATTTGCACAAATTAAAAGCCAGGATAATAGGCCAAAGAATACATAAAGTATATCAGGCAATTTTATTAAATCAAGGTACTTTTAGATACATCATCTGCACTGTATGATGACACTTTTTTCATCTCTCTTTCCTTTTTATCTGTCTTTTATTTTGTACTTGTACTTTAAGTTTTTACATAAGAGAAAACGTGATATTCATGTTTCTTTAGGTTACTTCACTTAACATTGTGTTCTCAAGGTTCATCCATTTTCCTTCAAAATACTCAAATTTATCCTTTTCTGTGGCAGTGTAGTACTTTATTGTGTCTAAATTCTATGTTTTCTTTACCCATTCATTTGCAGATGGGCACATAGGCTGTTTCCAAGATTTAGCTATTATGAATTGTGCTACAAAAAGCATGAGTATGTGTATAGTGCTGTGGTTTGATACCTTTAAATCTTTTAGAAACATACCTAGAAGGAGGACAGCTGGCTCTAATGGAATTTCTTTTTTTTTTTCTTTCCATTTTTGAGTAATGTCCATATCAATTTTCACAGTGATTGTGTCAATTTCCACTCCCATCAACAATGAAGAAGGATTCCTTTCCCCTCACAGCTTCACCAACATTTGTTATTGGTTGATTTCTTGATGATGAACCATTCTAAGACAGAATCTAAGTGTTCTATTTTGCATTTCTCAAATGGCCAGCAATGTTGAACGTTTCTTCATATATTTATTGGCCACTTGTATTATTTTTTCATCAGAAAAGGGTCTATTCATTACAGATTTTTGACTGGGTTTTTAAATTTGAGAAGGCCTAACTTTTCCAAGTTCTTTTTATATTATAAATATTAGTCCTTAGTCTCACATGTAGCTGGATTTTTTTTTTTTTGCCTGTTCTGTAGGTTGTGTCTTCACTCTATTGGTTGCTTCCTTTACTGTGTAGAGGCTTTTTAATTTCATGTGATCTTATTTATTAATTCTTGGCATTATTTCTTGTGCAACTGGGGTTTTGTTTAGAAAGTTTTGCCCATACCTATCTTAAAGAATTTTACTTATTTTGTCTTCCAGCAGATTATTTCTATTCTGTTTAGATCTTTGATCTATTTTTATTTTAATTGAGTGCATGATGAGAGATATGGGGTTAGGATCAACCTTGAGCATGTGGATAGTCAGTTTTCTCAAAAACATTTGTCAAAGAGGCTACCCCCACAACATCATGAAAAATTTTAACCTCTTTGTCAAAGGTAACAGAGTTGAGTGTTCCTGGAGTTTTTTCTGAGTGTTCTGTTCTATTCCACTGATCTACAGATCTGTTTTGGGGACATTGTTTGTCTGTTTGATCTTTTGCCATTACCATACTGTTTTTATCACTGTTGCTTGGTAATATAACTTGAAATCTGAAATGCTTAAGTCTTTTCTGGTTCTGTATGAATTTTAGGATTGCTTTCTCTAATTCTATAAAGGATGTTATTGGTGTTTTGATTGGGATTGCATTAGTTCTATCTAACACTTTTGGAAGTATGGCCATTTTGAATATATTCTTTCTTCCTACCAGAACAGAGGATAAGTATTTTTCTTTTGTGTTCTGCTTCTGACTTTTTTATTGATAATTACTAAGAAAATTATAAATTATAGGATTAACCTATTAGGAATTTGAAGAGATTGCTTGGTTAGAGGCCACTTGTCCATGTGTTGGACTCTTTTATGTTTGAAGCACAGGCTACCTCCAGAAAACTCCACCAGCTCCAGACATACCTCTGACTGTTATTTAGGGGTCTGTGTATAGTGTTGGGGGACGGCACATATCTCCCAGAAATAAGCTCAGTCATGACCCAACTTGAAGGCCACATGATAGTCCCAAGCTGGCAGGCCTGGAGACATTGTAGGGTGTAGTAGGGAAGACAAAGATACACTGATGCTATCAGGAGTGTGATTCAGCTGAGGTAAAGTCTGGAAATGATGACATGAAGTCAAGCTTCATTAACCACTCCACCCATGGGATTCAAACACACACACATATTCAAGAAAAGAACACCAAGTGTTAATTAATTAAATAGGTCAATTAACAATTGAACATCATATAAAGGCAAGCCAACATTTTTCCTCACCCACCACAAGGTTGATGACTAACACCTCCATAACAGAAGATGAGAAATGCAAAACCAGAGTTAGTTAACAAGGTTTACGTGACATAAGAGCATTCAGAAACAAAAACTCAAATTCCTGGGAAAACAATATTTTTATGTCTAGATTTGATGAAAACTAGACTGTCATAAAGGGAAGTGATTGAACAAAAGAGGAGTGACCTGATGGCAATTCCTGGGGCAAGAGAAAGAGAGAGAGAGCCTAGCAGGCATGTTTGTTCTGAGTCTTCTTGGCTTCTCTATCTGTTTCTTCTTCCCTTGGACACCTGCCACAAGAAGGTCAGATGACCTGCTTTCAGGTGAGAGAAGTCAGAGAATGACCTTTACCAGATCCTGTGGCTTGGTGTGAGGGTGGGACTTCCAGTTTCTGTGACAGGTCTTGGAGTTACTGAAGAAAAGAGGTTGGGGAATGCCAGAGAGATATTGCTTCAAAAGCCCTTCCAAACCCTTTCAGTTGAAAACATTCTTACTCTCTACTATCTATTGAGGATTAGTTCCAGGATAAGCTACTAAAATCTATAGTGTTCAAATCTCTAACATAAAGTGGCATAGTATTTTTAGATAACCTATAAATCCCCTCCATATACTTTAAATCATCTCTGGATGACATAGTATTTAATACAGTCAAATTCTATATGAATAGTTATCATAACTTACTGTTTGTGGAATACTGGCAGAAATACCTGTACATGTTCTGTATGTACATAGTATTTCTTTAAATATTTAAAAATTATTGGTAAATATTTGCAATGAATGATATTTATATAGCTTTCAGATAATTGATATATATAATCTGCCCAAATGTATACATGATCATTTTTTTTTCAACTGATGATGTTACTCTCATATGTGGGCCCTAGACAGTGTTGTATATTTCAGAAAACTCACTACACTGATGGCCATTGGAGAAGAAATTGAAAATGTATGTGCAGCAGACAATGACCAAGTTTGCCCAAGTGCTAATGGTTACCACTCTGAGCACCTCTTGTAGAGGCTAAAGATAATTTGTATTAATCTCAAAATGTCTCAGTGCATTTAATATTAAACTATGGAATGGAATACACACAAAAATATATTATCCTTAATCTCTTCTAATCCTCTTTATCCTCTTTTCTACCTTCTCTTATTTTTAAGTACTTTTATCCCAGTTGGTTGAATTCATGGGTACTGAACTCCCAGATACAGAGGGCTGTCTGTATTCAGCACACCGAACTGCCACATCTAGAGGATGTAGCTCCACCACAGCTCAGATCTCAGAAGATGGAGAAAAGCAGAATTGGGGAGAAGAAGATGACACACAGCTGAGAAGAAAGCTCTACACACTTGCTCAAGGTGCAGAGCATGAAGTAGTAATGAGAAGTCACCTGGAGCCAATGGATACTAAAGTTCAGTGTCTATCAGGATTCACTTCTGTCTTGATATTTTTCTTTTGCAAAACAGAGCATACTTTTTTCAGAACATTTTTTGGACCTTCCCAAAGGAAGGGAGCAGTAGATTCATCATAGTCCTGGTGGATTAATATCTCCAGGTTTATCTAGATCCCCTTGGATGTGAAGCAGTGTTCCTGCCTGGGGAGGAAAGCAAGTCTATTTTCTGGCTCCTGTAGTGAGATGTGATTCTCTTATCACTTAGAAGGGTCCTAATGAAGGACTGCGTGTTTGGCCAAGCCTGTGCCTCTCCTGTACCTCCCAAACTTAACTTCTTTTTTAAAGTTGTGAAATAAGGACATTTTATATACATATCATGATTCCACTCAATATTAACTGGAGTTACTGAAAAAGAGATTGGAGAATGTCAGAGAGATATTACTTCTGAAGCCCTTCCAAACCCTTTCAGTTGAAAACATTGTACCAGTATATGACATGACTTGCTTCTTATTTTTTCCCATTTCCCTACCCACCCTACAACACCCCATCTTCTACATACATAAGCTTTGTTTCCATTTTTTATTACTATCACAACTGAAACTTAACTTCTATAGTATAGTGACCATTCTTCAACTTTCACTGTTCCTCAGCCTGTTTCCCAGTGATCTCAGTCAGCTCAGGCCTCTCTAGAGCTAGAGGACTTGTAGCACTGTGATCCTACTTATGGAACTTACTTGAGTGTGCTCTGGGGATGATCAGGTAGGACAGGAGTGAGAGAGTATGTAGAGAGGACCCTCAGCTTTCATCTCTCATCATCAATTGCTGCTGCTGCTACTCTTTATAAATAAAAGTTACCAACTCTATATATTGTTTTTCATTATGAATTTGAACTAATTTTTCTTCTGAATCCATCAGGTTGAACAGTAGATAGCTTCATATGTTATTTTCTTTGTTACTGAGCATCACCTTAGCTTTTTAAAATGTCTTTGAGTCTAAACTATCCATTGTGACAGCTTGTAATACTATTTAAGTAAATCAAAAGTCCTGGCTTTGAACACTCTCATCATATTACAAGATTCAGATCTTGATCTGGCTCCTGTATGAGCTGAAGTATGTGTATTTCATTGTTACTCAGCTCCTTAGATGAAACATAAGTCTGCCAATATTAATAATCTTTGATGTAGATGGGATCTTTCAATTTTGTTCATTCTTTTGGAACTCAATTTTTGGTGGAAATGCTTACCATTTATATAATTTACCGAGAGGATGTCTCATGCACATTTTTGGTATTTTGACTGAGTTTTATATTTGAATGTTACAATTTTCTCAATTCAGTGAATTGTGTGGGTTTAAAAATTGGAGATTGTAACAAAAAAGTAAGGAAACAAATTTTATATATATGGGGGGGTGGTAGGGTGGGTGGGGCTATGGGAAAAAAATGAGAATTAAGTTGTGTCTTATACTGGTACAAATCCCCATTATGGAGTGCAATCATGATGTGTATATTTAATGTACCAATAAAGATAATTTTAAAAAAATGGACACTAATATCAGTTTCCAGTTGTGGAAAAAGCACTCCAGTGGTAGAGAGTTCTTTTCCATTCTATATTCTATTTGGAGTAGGCAGGAGACATTTTGCCTAACTCAGTCACCAGTAATGAGAGAGGGTCATCTCTTGGACAGAATAATAGCCAAATTAATATTAACATTTGCTCAATGTCTATCACTTTTTTTTAAAAGGTTTTTTGAGACAGGGTCTAGCTTTGTGGTTCAGGCTGGCCCTGAGCTCAGCCTCCAACTCACATCACAGCAGTCCTCCTGCCTCTGCCTTCCGAGTGCTGGGATTACAGGCGTGAGCCACCACGCCCGGCACTGTGGTATGTGGTACTGGTTGCTGCTGGGCGGGCGTGAGTCTCCACACCCAGTATAGGTATGTGGTTTCCGGGGATCGAATCTGGGCCCTTGCGCTTGCAAGCTCCTTTGCCCACCTTCCTGACTTCCGAAGTAACATCTATTTCTAGATCTTTCTAGTGTCTCCAGGTTTTTAGTGGTTTTTTCTTTGTCTTTAAAACATTTGTTAGCTCTGAGTACTTATTTTCTCTTTCATTATTTCTTCCATTTTTACTATTGAAATGTCACATTTCATTGCCCACTAACAAAATACTGTAATTAAACATGAATAATTAAATATATATAGTTAGAACATATGATTTATATTTGACTCTCTCCTTACTACGGCCTAATGATAATAGAATTTCTTTCATATGGTGAATTATTGCAACTCAGTCCCAAAGGGTAATGTCCATATTCTGGAGAAAGGAATGCTGAAAAGACAGACATGACTGGGTTTCCTGACCTGCCCCATTAGCAGTGAAGCCTATGCAATGAAATCTTCAAAACACCCAGAAGGACAGGATTCGCATAGCTGACCAAATGGAAGTTGCTGGATCTTTATGGTTATCTTTTGTAATATTTTCATAATAAACCAGTAAATACGGTTGCTTCCATCATCTGCTCAGATACAATGACTGAACTCAAGGAGCAGGTTGTAGATGATCTGACAGAAGCATTGGTAAAACAACATGGGGCTTTGACTGACCCCCAAAATGAGGAGTTGTACAGTCTTGGGGATGAGCCTTCAACCTGCAGATCTCATACTACCTCTAGTTACTGGTTAACTACCTGAAGTTAATGTTAGAAGTGAATTGATCAGATACTACCGAGGTGGCATCTACTGCAGATGAATTGCTTCCTTCTTGGTGGGAAGGAATTATGTACGTATTTATGTATATATGTATCACTCTATTGTGGTACTAGAGATTAAATCCAGGGCCTATGCATTGAGCTACATCCCATCTTCATTTTTATACTTTGAGACAGAGTCTTCCTATGTCACTAAAATACCAAAACGGGCTTCAGCTTTTGATGCTCTGGTCTCAGCCTTCTGGAGTGGGGGAACTATAGATTTGCACCACCACACAGGGCTCACCACAAGTTTTGAGGCCACAAAAGTATTAAGTATTGGTTATGGTGTGATAGCAGATTTTCCTAACATAGAAATTTTTTTTTTTTTGCACCATATGTCTGACGTAAGTTTTCAGAAGTCAGGAAAAAATCTTATACTGAGGCATATAATATGTGTCAAACAGGATTTCAGGAAAGTGGAATACTTGAAATCATTTGGAGATCAGGAAGTTAGTAGCAGGATTTTTAAAAAGTTTGAGACTTAAATTATGGGAGCTAAACACGTGGCTCCTAATCTCAGACCCTGCTAGTAAAAGTAAAAATCAAGGAAATTTTTGTATACATTTTACCCCAATGGCAACTAGGAAATGAAATTTTTTATGTTATTTTCATAATCTATATTTCTGAATGTTTGCTAACTGCTGAAAAATAGGAAAAATGCAGAAGAAATGTAGAACTTCCACCAGCTTTTAAAGTACATAACAGAGTAGGAAAAATATCTCAATTCCTTCCATAAAAGGAAAGCAAAATCTATGTGGAGTGATCAGCAGTATGAAAATTATGATAAATGTTTCCATCAATATAGTGCTTATTTGTTTCTGATATGTTCCTTCCTGGCAATGTATAGTGTCCTACAGATGACTGGGCCTCAGTGTCAGCTTTGCCCTCACATTTTGTGACAACAGCATTGAGCCCAAATAAGGAGGAAAAATCTCATCTTCTGCTATGTTGAATTTTGGTTACTCCATAGCCAGAACGGGAATCATCCCCTGCTGTTGTTCTTTTCTCTAGATTGCAGAAGAACCAGGAAGGTTTGAGCTCCTGAATCTCATCAGCAGAAGCTCACAAGGCCATACTTTGGAGAGAAGTGAAGCAAGAAATCCAAGTGAATAATTCTGTTTCCATCCTTCCAACAGGATGGTGAAACTGATTGGCACTTGGCAAGCCTAGATCATGGCTTGGAAATTGAAAGCCAAATCTTCCTGAAGGGACTTAAAGACTCTAGATAAGAAACCAGTGACAGCCTGATTTTTCTGCCAGTTTTCCTTTGAGGGCCTGATTCTGTGGACAGTGTCCAAAAATTATAACTCCAATTGCTTGGACATTCCTTTCTCCTTTCCTAGGTTGCACAGCATTCCCAAACACCGAGACCCATGGCTCCTTGGTCCCAAGTGTATCTTGATGCTTCCTCTTGGGTTTATCAAATCTCCCTGCTGCTTTGGATCCTTGCATGACACAGCAACCCTTTTCATACTCCATCAACCAAGGACCAGAGTGTAGACTGAACTGAATTCACAGAGCTGTTTTATTTAATCTAGTCTATTTTAAGAATTGGGAAGCTTAACTTGAATGATCTGTTTTTCTATTTTCTCTTTTAAACACTGGAAATGAAATAACTCAGATCCTAAATTCTTGCATGAGATAGGCACAGGTGATCAAATCTTTGATTATTCAGCTCAGTTTCTAACCTCTCTCCTCTTGGGGATGGGTTGGAAAGTCAAACCTTCTAATCATAGGGCTGGATTCACAGGCAACAAGCCCTCATCCTGAAGCCACCTAAGATGAAGAGTCCTCTCACTAGGAAACCGTCAAGCAGGACTGTAGGAAGGACAAAAAAGATTCCTCTTACCACTATCACTCTGGAAACATAATGGCTTTTGGAGCTCCCTGCCAGGAGCCAAGGATTATATATATATATGATATATAAATATTTATATAATATATGTATATATAAATACATATATATGTACATATATATGTGTATATATATATATATGACTAATTTGCAATACCTTAATTTTGAAATTTCAAATGAAATAATAAGTTTATCTCTCTTTTCAGCTTTAGCACATACCTCTCCTGAGTCAGTGAGCATAACTGTGCCAAGTATCATCCATTCACTCTAGACCCTCTCTTCTCTTCCTTCCTGTACTCTTTGTGACTGTCTCAGTGGGCTTCCTTCTTTCTTCTATCTTTCTGAAGGGATAGCCAACCTTTTAGGGCTTTCAGTGATATGAGCAGCCTGCTACAGCGCATGTGCCATACATTCACCTCTACTGTGCTATGAGATTTCAGTACTGGGAAACTCCACTGAGGAGAGAGGAAGAAAACAGAGGGTGTTCATTTTATATCCTATTCTAGTATCTATTTTTTTCCTATTATGCCTGTGGCTTGTGGATCCACGATGTACATCTTACTAGTCGCAGCAACACTGGCTCTGGTGGCTGTTAAACTCTTCCTGGGCCTTCATAAATACAGCAGTCTCTCTCCTAAGCATTTTCATACTGATCAAATTGAAAGTAACATCATTTTTCTTAGAGATTCTAACAGATATAACAGTCAGTGGAGTTGTTTATCTGTAGGCATATTTAATAATATTTATGCAGATTTTAAATTCATCTAAAAATAAACTCAATGTTAAAATGCAGCATCTGAATCATGAAGCAATATAAATTTTCTACACAACAAAATCTTATTTGGTTTGAGACACTCGAGTGCAACTAAATAGAAGCTTTTTAACTCCTACATCAGAAAGTTTTAACACATAAGAAATCCCCAATGTACCAATTTCTAAGACAACCTAATAGTATTAAACCTCATAGAGAACAGAAATGAAACAGGTTATTTAAGGTCTCGAACCACTAAAGAAGACATATCACTAACAAGTTTATCATGGCCTTCACTGTGACCTAAGTGCAGAAGACCTTAACTGGAACACACAACTCCACTTAGTTAAATTTTTAATGCTCTTCTAAACAGTGTCTTGGGTTAGGGCCTCAGCTTGGAACTTCCAAACAGCCAGTCTAACAGGACACCTTTCACACCTCTGTAAGGATGCATTGATCTTGTCTGTCTTTTTTGTGTGCTACCACCCTGGGAGGTGTCATCCTTGCTACAGGCCTCTGTAGAAAATGAGGAATGAGGACTTTACCCTCACATATTAGATACCTAGGGAGGAAAGACATTTCTGTTTACAGACATTTCTACATGTTCAGAATACATTAGATTCAGAGTATCGAATAAAGCTGTTGTGAAATTTGGCTTTATTCCTTGATTTACCTTTGTAAAAAATTCACAACTTGTGCTCTGATTTGAGAATGTATAAATTACACATACACACTATTGCTACACGTGGAATCCAAGCGCATATCCAAATGGAGGAAGAGCACCATCAACTACAGATTTGTTTTTCCTAGAACTACTTTTAACCACTTGGCTCACTCTGATATTCCCTTGGTTATTTCTCTCTGGGCCAGTGTTTTCTCTCCTCTCCTGTCTGATAACATAGTACACTTTGGAAATATCTACCAAATTAACTGTGAAAGATGACCTTGTTATAACTGAAGGAACTTGGTCATAGTGAAGTGCTTTTTTGAAAAATATTCTAAAATATGAAAAATGCCAGTCAGAACGGAATGCTATTCTGAGAGAGTTCTGTTCGTTCTTCTGTGTCTGACCTCTTTTCTTTATTAACTCAGCTTTTCTCTGTCTCCTAAGGAGCAGGACACTCAGCAAGGCCAGCTGTCTCTTTTTCTCAGTGTTCTTGCCTTTCCAGATCATTTTTAGTTGCAAGATTTCAGTCACTCGCTTGAATAAATTATACATTCAAATGTCTTCCCCTTTATCTTCCTTGTTTCATAGGATTTTGCTATTTTAGGTCCTTTCAAACACCTCCTAGAACAAAAAGAATAAATACCACATAGACAAAAAATTAAACTCCATGAATGTAAGACATTCAAATGGACTGATTTAGAGTGGTAGTTTATTTATGAGTAATTTAAAGAAGTATCTCTGAACCTTCACATGTAGATGATTGCCAAGGCTCTGACTGTTATTTCTTACTGTATCCTGAGTACAAGTCCTACAAAGAGAATGGCCCCATAGCTGTATTATACACACATCTTTCTGTCACTTCATGTACAACATGACCAAGATCAAACCAAGGAAGACTTCCTTCTACTGGCAGGGAAAAATGTAAACTTTAACCATCTGTTGCACACCGACTTCCAGTAAGCAGATACCACTTCTGTGTGTGTCTGTGTGTTCACATATACACACTTGTATGTGTTGGCAAAGAAGTCTTTTTGTCTTAACCTCTCCTCTTTCTCTCTCTGGCTCTTCATGTTCAGCAGTATTCCCAATCATGGAATCTTCCTTTAAATTGTCTCCATTTTAATTGTTTCAGCCCTTTTTTCCCCAGGCCACAATCCTGACTGTTACCACACCAACTCAGGGAGTCTCCTTCTCTCTGCTTTTCCTACCTGAGATACAGGACTCAAGAGCAGCCATTATCCTTTTATTGTCTTCTGTCCTTGACCTCATCTTAGTATATGCTTCCTTTCTGCAAAGGATTTTATTAGCACTTCAGAGGTCATGTACTGTGAGATACAAACTCTTCTAAAACATTTTTCAGGGGTAGCATCCTACCTGTAACCCCAGAGTTGGACTCTGGATCCTACTACTTTTAACATTTTCTGAATTACCCTTCAGATATCCATGTGTGATTTACAGCTGCTCCATCTTTCCCAGACAGTGGAACATCTCACTCTGTGTCTCTTTGAAAACTCAGTGCTTTCACTCACTGCCCTTGGCTGAAAGGCTTATTGCTTTCAATGTGTTTTATTCACAAGTATCTGGCAGCACAGACATGATATTTAATGTAATTGATGTCTCTTAGTTAGGGAGGGATGGTACATCATCATTATTTAGAAAATTTGCTACTGAAATGACATCTGATTAAGGATATGTGATTGAGGTTAAGAGCCTGTGAATGTTTAGAGAATATTTGTTTATAGTATGCATTATGAAGGGTGCTATCCTATCTATAGGCTGCAGCTGGCTTTCCATTCTGTTAATATTTTGTACTTGATGTGGTTAAGTGGACAGTGAGATCCTCAACTTCAATATTTCTTCCTACCTATTGAAGGACAAAACACTTACTGGGCATTACAATTTGATAAACCAGAAGTAAGTAAAAAAGGAAAGTAAGACAATTTCATGAACTTAGGTAAAATAAATGAATATGATATACACACATTTTAATTCATTTAAATCAATCAATAAATAAAAATGTTATTAGAAATATGAGGGACCTATTTAGTGTAGTTAGAATAATTTATATGCAGCAATTTAAATTAGAGGATTTGGAGGAATAGTCATTATGTTAACCCTTTAATTATGAGTAGGTGGTAACAGTTGCACCTACCAAAGCTCTTGGGAGTGATTAGAATATGGCGAATGTACTCTGGCCATAGAGTTCTATGGAAGAGAATTAAAACTTTTTTTTTTTTTTTTTAAGACAGGGTCTCACTTTTGGAGTTCAGGCGGGACCTGTCTAAGCTGCTTTGTTTAATAAAAGTAATTATATGTCTCTAAGGAAGGGAAGGCATCTGTAGAAAAAGCAAATTTATTCATGTTGTAAGGTTCAATACATACTTATTTATACTTATTTATAAATTATAATGAAGATTACTCTTGGCTGACTCAAAGTGTGGTCAAGATTTGGAAGTATTCTTTCATGGGAAGATCCTATTATGAAATGTAAAAGTGTGGTTGAACAAAGAGTTTTTGTTTCATTCAATTATGTGTGCCAAGGAAACTCTTCTTTTTTTTTTTTTAATATCTGACTACCTCCTTCTTTCCAAACTTGGTAATTTTCAGGAGTCTAATAATAACTGAAATCCATTTTTAAAAACCTGCCAAGAGAACCCACTCTTCTGTCTGATTTAACTAATGCAACTATTAGATGTAATCTGTTTAGTTGGGAAAAAAATTGGTTTGTGACCACAAATGGCTGTGTGTATTAATTACATCCAAATGAACAGGGTAATTTTTAAAACTTTCTGGCTATCAGTTTTTTTTTTTTCTGCATTGATAAAATTTTTTTCCCATGTGTATCATCAATTAGAGTTCAGACACAGAGTATTTCCACAAAATTAGGAACTAGCAAAGTGTATGTATGGGCATATTGATATGTGGGTACACACACATGCATTTAGTGTATATGATTACATGAGCTAGCAAGTGCAAAATTCACACAGCATACAAGGGATACCAAGAACTGCATAGCAGAAGCTACAGCTATACCCCACAAGTTCTTCAGAGAAACCCTTTCAGGAAAACCTTTCTATAGTTGTGTGAGGCTCACATAGATTATCAAGGAAAACATCTTTTAGTTGAAGTAAGCTGCATGTGGATGATAATTAATTACATGCATACAATATGTGTGAGGATTTTTTCAATTACTGTTTTGTTGAACAATTGAGTAATGTCACCTAGTCAAATGGGCACATAAGTAACCATGATAGCATCCTTCTTCTAATCTCTTGAATAACCTTGATTGAATTTCTTCTTTGTGTTAATTGAGTTCCTGCAAGTAGAGATCCATTTTGGAATTCACAACATTACACTAAAGGGAAGTGTTAATGTGTCTACCATGATCATTGAACTTTGTGTGCTCTTGCCTTCCCAGGAGCAAGCTGTCCACCCTATGAGGCCTGAGTGCCTTGCATGGCTATTGTGCTCTCACGATACCACAAAATGTCCATTATGAGAGAATTAGACCACATTTGCCTCTTTGATTTACCTGCATCCACAACTTTCACTTAAGACATGTCATTTAAATTCTAAGGGAGTCATAGAATACACACAAATCCTTAGGATGAGAACTCCTCATTTTAAAATTCCAATTTCAGCGTTCCATCGGGGAGCTGTCCTTTAGAACACCTATAAATCTCTGCGTCTTGTTTGTCTGGTCTGAAAGCATGAGGCTGGATGAGAATGCTGTTTCTAGTTCTAAACTCATCCAGTGTTACATAAGGAGGCTGAGCATATACCATTGCTCCTGTCCTTCTGAAACCCCATGGAAAGGACAGTAATAACACTCAGAGAGTACAAATGCATGATGGGAAAGTGAGCAGGAGGCAAAAGTGGGCAGAGGAAATCATAGACAGAGTCACAAATAAAATTTTTCGGTAAGAAAAATGGGTGGATTTTAGTGGACAATACTGAAGTAACCTTTAGCCCACAGTATGTATAGGAGAAGGCTGAATCCAAGGGCAGTTAGAATTGTCAGCTTGAGGAAGCAGAATGGTCAGAAAAAGCAAAATACTAAAGGTTTGCCTAATAGCTAGCTATAAGACAGAACCCATCCTATCTCCTGTATATGCTGAATAACTGGACGTCTGATACTTAATAATGGAAATGAGAACCAAAAGGCTTCTAAACTGGGTCCCAGAAATCTAATCTCCCCACCCCCTCTTCGCAATGATATTCATGGGAAACCTTAGTCCACTAATCATCTCATTCATGATGAAGTGGAATCTAACAGCTTCTATGCTTTGCCCAAGTAGGTAACCAGAGCTCCTGGTGAGATTCCTTTAACTTGTCTGATGACTTCCTTAAATAAGCACTTCCTTCCTCAACCTTCTCCACTGCGGCTGACTATGGCCATTGGACAAGGTTCTGGCCACAGGACAAGGTTGTGGCCAGTAGAATGCCCAGAAAAGCCCCAGGCAGAGCTGCTGGGTGATGCCCTTGGAAAGAGGGTACATAGTGCTGCTGCTCACCCTAATGGTCTTAACATGGTCTCAGTTGTATACATTTTGCTACCTTTAAAAATGTTTAGAGTCAATCAAAGAAGACTAAATCATTGTAGTAGGACACAATGTAAACCTTTTAGATGTTAAAGAAATAGTTAAACTGAAAGAACTTATGGAATGGAGAGACCAAATCCTTTTACAATTGATAAAACAGCAAAGAGAGGTTTAAGTGTACAATTGAAATGTATAATCATAACAGAGGAGAAGAGAAATAATCATGTAACTTGAAATACCCAGGGAAAAAAGTGGGGAAAATAAAACTTGATTATCTAGTTTTGTTTTGTTTAGTTTTGATAAGAGCCAAGAATATTAAAACAACAACAACAACTATTACAAGCCTCATTTCAATACAGAGACTTATGTTGTTATCTAAATGACCCCAAGGCTGGTTCTGGGAAATGAAATGGGATTGAGGAAGGGCTATAGAAGATTTGGGTGTTTCATTTTATGCAGTAGCATACCGTTTTATTTCTCAAGTATTAGCTTTATACAATGTCATTAATATCAATAAATCATATAGTCATGGTTCCAAACTCTAAAACAATACTATACTAGTTTTATTAATGTTATTTTTCTCTCAATAGACTATAATTTCTTTTTTTAAATTTTTTTTTGAATTTTTATTGGTACATTACATATATGCATCATGATTGCACTCCATAATGGGGATTTGTACCAGTATAAGACACAACTTAATTCTCATTTTTTCCCATAATAGACTATAATTTCATTGAAATATTTATTTTGATTTCTTCAGTTTTAGTCAAGGCTATAAACTGTTTTTCTGAAAAGTCTTCTCATTGAGAAAATATTTACAGGTAAAGCAAATATTGAATAAACTTTTTCCCTTGGCTGTTAGGAAGTTCTGAAGCTGAATACTACTTGGTATGTCCAAATTCTTGCCATTATCAGACTAACTCAGAGATGAGATTACACAGTACAGTGCATTTAGCTTATTATGGTCAAAGGTGCACGGCAAGCAGCATCTCAGGCTTTACCAACTTCTCAGAGGTTTTATGTTGCCTTTTAACCAGGTGGCATCTCCTGGATGAAATTACTAACCCTTCTCCATTCCACCCAGTGAGTACAATCCCAACCCTGTCTCATGATATAGATCATGCCGTGGGCATAACGAGCTCAGCTGGGCCATAGCTCTCCATGTGTAAATATGTTTACATCAAAAGTAATCTAAATATTTGCATGTTCTTAACTGACTTTTCCTTCCAGTCTTTCAACTTCTCTTTCCCTATGGCCTTCCATCCACATAGCCTGGAGGTAAACAGGCAGCAGGATTTGTGGAGCAGAATGGATAGAAAATTCACTTTATTTTCTCTTTCTCTTTCTCACTCCCCTGTAATTACATTTTATTCCATGGAAATAGTTCTTCCCATGCCCCTAAATGAAAAATTCATTTGTCTATGATTTTTTTTCTGACTCTCAGAGCATAAAATATCCTAATAGCACTTGAGGACAATCATGGTCTCAGAGTTTCCAATATCAGTTCATCTGTATCCAGACTTTCAAGCTGATTTAAGATTTACTGGTTTTTCTTCACCTTGTCAGAAACTTGGTTTTGGAGAATGAGGAGTATAATTTATCTGTTTTCTCTTTATGGCTACCATTTTTCTCCTCCAATAATTTGAAAACTGAAGTTTGTGATTTTACTAGAGGGAAGAACAAGTCATTGGAGGATAAAAGATGTAGGAACGTTATTTTCTAGCTGACTTTATATTCGTATGTAGTGAGCTTTCCTTTACAGCTCTTTGACTTGGTTGTATTATATTTTAATAGTCACTCATTTCCTTTTCAATAAGGTGCCAGATAAAACATAGGTCTTTCAATTAAATTTAAATAGAAATAGAACATTAATATGGCTTTAGCATAAATGTTCTCCAGATTTTATACAGGATATGGTTATACTGAAATTGCATTGATAATTCAGCATCATGTATTTCTGTTTTCTAAATCTGACATCTCTAGGTAGAATCAATTTTTGAAGGTGTCTTTTAGAGTGTGCAAATATAGATACTTTATTATATTATGTTCTTGTATCAGATGATAAAGACTGTAAACTTCTTTCTCTTTTATACATGTAACTATGTCCAAAAATGCCTTTCAGCTATCTAGTTATTAAAAACTTGTACTAGTGACAGTGTTTTAAATCTACTAGAGCATAAACTTTCAATAAGTAGTTGTAAAGAAGTAATCTTTTTTGCTCCTCAGTCCATATCTAGAAAAACAACTTGCAGAGAATCAGTGTTCAGTGAGAACTTATGATTAGCTATGTTCCCATTATCTGGATAATTTCCTCAAAATGAAATGCTAGTATTTGTTAATCCATTACCACTATATATGTGCAGTACCGAAATTACATGTGCAGTGAAAGGTATTCTGGATATACATCATGATTAGCAGGTCCCAACAATTGGTATATTTTAAGATAAGCTGTGAATATTTAATAGAAGGAATTTTTAGAACAAAGTGTCATTTCCATTATGTGGGCAGTCAAAATTTGTTTCTTTCAAGGCCATCAAAGAAACAGCTTACCTAGAATAGAATATTTTATCCCTTGTTCCTATTCCAATCAGACTTGTTCTGAGAAAAGTCTATTCCAATCAGTTTGACTCATTATTCTTGACAAGATTGAAAGCTGGGTATTTTTACTCAACAGATAGGAATTTCATGTGAATTCTCAAGTTTATACAGCAAATTTGCAACAAAGAACAGAATATCTTAAGAAAAAGTATTTTAAAGGTGTTAGTAATATCACTTTCTTAACTAGCCAATTTCATGGAGCCCAGAAGGTAAATGGATGTAGCTAAGTAATTTATTTTCAGTAAATTCAAATAAAGACTTCCTAGTGCTTGTGGTATGTTAAAATCAGAAAAGAAGATAACACTAAAAATATTAGGATTTTTTTTCCATTCTACTAGAGATTCCAGCAAATGTAAATATGTACACTGCTATGTCCCTCTAACAATGTAAAACATTCTAGAACAAATATGTCAAGAAAAAGACTCACATGTGTATATCCACACAGCCATTGATAGTACTGAAGTCATGTTCCAATGAAGGGAGATGCTGTCCTCAGTTCAATTACACGTGTCCCCTCTGACCCTGGGTGGAAATATTTTAGGTACCCAGGTACCTCAAATTGGTGACAGCCCTGTATGTACTATGATTTCTGCTATATATACATTCTCATACTAAAATCTAATTCCTTCGTGAGGCATAGTAAGGGATTAACAGCTATAACTGAGAATAGAAATGATTTAACATACTATAATAATATTGTTAGCATCACTATTTGAGTGCTTACTTAAATGCAAGTTCTGTCCATCATGGAAGTTTATCTAATAGTGGAAGTGGCTCTACTATAAAGTGACTAAGTGGGTAGGTAACATATACAGTGTGGCTGTGTTGGACAATGAATGATTTGTGTTCCAGGTGGGAGGTCAAGGGATAGTGGAATATTTCAGCATGTTACTCAGAACAGTTCACAATTCAAAACTTTAAAAGGTTTATATTTTAAATTTTCCATTTAATATCTTCAGACCATTGTGTACTACAAGTAACCAAAATTCTGGAAAATGCATCTACAGAGGTGTGTGTGTATGTGTGTGTGTGGGGGGGAGGTGCTCTGTAGAGTATTCAGCTAACCTTTACTATAAAATGTTTCAATTTTGGTTCAGTTGGGAATAATTTCAAGGCATCCACTTCTCTGTGTGAGTTTCAGTTAGAAGAGGTAGAAAGTACAAGTGAAGCATCAGCTGTTTTTTTCTAAGCTGATATGATTTTATGTGATGATAGTCCAGAGACCCTGTCAAGTACTTCATTCTCCTCCTATTTCTTGTGCCTTCCTCTCTCTCCTGCTTATCAGGGTTACCAAGTATGTCCAGGTCCAGGACCAGAGGCTTGTCTGCAAACTCACAAAGAGGCAGCCAGATAGAGGTGAGCTTCCATTTCTGAGAACATTTTTGCAGTTCTCTTGAGATGACCCCCCTGAGACCTGGCTTCCCTAATCAACTAAATGGTGTCTTACAATTTTCTAGCTTTTCTTAGTGTCCTCCCCTCTCCAGCTACTCGCACAACTAGACAAGGCCTGATAATGTAACAAATCCTTTCTCTCATACCTTTTTAATCATGTTTCCATTCATGAAATAAAATATCCTACAGTCTCAAATTAAAGGAGATTTTTTTTTTGGCTCCTTGTTTCAGAGGGTTCAGCCCATGGTTAGCTTCTCTCATGCATAAATGCTGTGGCAGAAGGTCATGAGAAAAGAAAGCTGCCTACCTCATGACAAAAAGAAGCAGAGGGAAGGAGGTCTGGGATCAAGCATATAACCTTTTGTGTCTTGGTTCATTGACCACCTCCTCCAACCAGACCCCATCTCCTATCAGCACATTCGATTGTGAACTTATCACTAGATCAATCTGCTTATGACCAGTGTACATGTGATCAAATTACCACCTTTGATGAGCTTTAGCAGAACTTTTAGGTCTAAACAACTTTGTTTCCTGAAGCCCCATATGACTGGAGATCAGAGTTCCCTTCTAGAAATAGCTCATCATCCAAGCAGCTGCAATAAACTTTGCCATTGCTAAATGTAAACGTGAGAGGCTGATATATTCACACTGAAACATAATAACCAAGTATGCGTTAGCAGTACGCCCATGAGTAATGAGAACTTCTCGAGAATAACAATCTCATCTG
>PVIR01002710.1:0-97990 GCA_004026965.1 Petromus typicus
ACCGGGGAATCGAACCCGGGTCCTTGCGCTTGCAAGACAGGCGCCGGAACCACTGAGCTAACTCCCCGGCCCTCCACAGAGGCTTTTGATGACGGAGCCATGATGCTGAGGCCTGCCCTGTGGCCTGGCCACTGCAGGCCCACAGAGCCACCCATGCCCTGATGGCCAGCTGAGCAAGTGTCCTAAACTATGGGGTATCAACCCATGAGTACTGTATTCATTAAACATGGTAACAGAGCTGGGAATGGTGGTATGTGCCTAAAATCTCAGCACTCTGGGAAGATGAAGCAGGAGGATTTTGAGTTTAAGTCCAGCCTGGGCAACTTAGTGAGACTCTGTCTCAAGATTAAAAAAGGGAGAGGTAACAGGATTTGAGAGCCCTGGGTTCAATTCCAAGTGCTATCAAAAAACAAAAAAGAAGTGCTAGACGTGGTGGTTCATACCTGTAATGCCAGAACTTTGGAGGCAGAGGCAGGAGGACTGCTGTGAGTTCAAGACTAACTTGGGCTACATAGTGAGCTCAGGGCCAGCCTAAACTACAAAGTGAGATGTGTCTCAAAAAAAAAAAAAAAAAGAAAAGAAAAGAAAAGAAACAAAAAACAAGTAACCAAGAGGGTAACAAGGCAGGAGCTCGGGATACAGTAATGAATGAAGACAGGAGGAATGTCATTTATATTTCCACTTGGAGTGTCTGAGAACTATGGAAATATAAGTACTCTAATGCTGCTGAGCCCAGAAGGAACCCAGAAAAGCAAGTCAAATTTGGTGTCCACAGGATTACAGGAGCCTTTTCCTCATTACTTAGACCAAGGATTTGGGTCCTTATTTGGTAGGGAGAGATACTGGAGACGGAACCCAGAGCCTCACACAGGCCGGCCATGTGCCCTACCACTGACCAGCATCCACACCCCACCCTCCTTTTCCATTCTGAGACAACATTTCATTCAGTTTCAGAGGCAGGCCTCCAACTTGTGATCCTCCTACCTCAGCCTCCCCAGTTGCTAGGATCAGAGTTGTGAGACATCCTCCCTGGCTTCAAGATTTTTCATTCTTGACACTACTGACATTTAGATCAGCTAAGTCTTTAGTGAGGGGCCCCGGCCTAGCCATCGTTTCTCCTTCACAGATGCCTGGAGCCCGCCTGGTGGCCGAACACATCTGATGCAAACATGTCCCCAGCCATCCCCTAAGTGTCCCAGGGGCCACACTTCCTCTACTTAAGAGCCAGAGGTTCAGATGAATGATGCTGTAGCCTTTAAAAGGTAAATTACACAAGTGGGTTGACTGAAGACATAGTGACAGTCATCCGGGTACTTGTCAGTTTACAAGGCATTAAAATGCTTTTCCTTTGTTTAGAGGGGCAGGGAGGGAGAAGCTAGACAGACTCCAGCCTCCCTCTGTTTCTCAGACAGGAGAGAGAGGCCTCACTAAAAATACGCACTAAAGCCATGTATGTTGGCACATGCCTATAATCTCAGCACTCAGGAGGCTGAGACAGGAGGATGGTCTAGAATTCCAAGCCGGCCTGGGTTACAGAGCACCACCCACACAGGCTGGGGGTGTGGATCTGTGCTAGAGCACGGCTCAGTGTGCCTGATTTCATGTGGTCAAGACCCTGGACTGCAAAGCACACACTGGCTAACTGGTCAACCAGGGAGAGGGCAGCAGGAAGTTGGTCTATGTTCCCAGGAAGAAGTACTATTTGAATCAGGCTTGGATCTTAGCAATTGAGGATATTCTTTCCAGCTTTTGATTCACTGTTGAATTCTGCTAGTGTTTTGGTTTCTGGTGGGCTGATTCCTTCCTATAAAGGGTGAAGGAGAACAAGACTGACCTGTCTTCCCCTCCCAAGTCTGAACCTCTGTGTACGGGACCACATTGCTGGCACGTGGTCCCACTCCTGCTGAGGAAGGACAACGGTGCCCTCCCTCTTGCCACTCTGACCTGCACAAGGGGCTCTGCACAGACAGACAGACGGAGCAGATCTCTGTAGAAAGAGCGAGATGTGGGGTGGCCACTTAGCTCAGTGGAGCTGCTCCTGCCTTGCAAACAGAAGTTCCAGAGTCTAGCGCCAGGATCAAAAAAAAATAAAAGTAAAAAAAAGAAGAAGAAAAAAAGAGCACATGCCATCCACATCAAAACAGCAAAGGAAACATCCTCAATAGCACGGCACCCCAGAGCGCCCCGCCCCTTTCCTTCACATTCATTTCCACAGTGGAATTGATTTTCAGGACTTCAGTCGGCAGCCCCGGGCACAGGCTGGGCAGTTTCGAGCGAAATGCAATCAAGTCAGATCTCGGCAGCCTGGTGTTTAGGAAAGAGCAGCCCCAGCAGGCATGGCGGATAGCCCAGCGTGTGAGTGGCTTCCTGGTGAGTGAAACTGATGCACATCCGCCCGCTGACATCTGAAATTCCACCAGGAAGGTTTCAGCCCTTTGGTGATTCCAGTTATTAAACTGCGGATCACCTCCGGGAAAATAACCAAGCATTTCCCACAGCTCCGGTAGCAGAAGAGAGGGGCAGGGTGGGGAGGGGAGGCGAGCAGGTGCAATTAGGGCGGGCTTGGTATTTCCTGTCCACGTCTCTCAACGTCCACAACCGTCTGGTAAAGAGAACCCACAGTGTAGCCCAGCCTGGCCTTGAACTGGCAGCAGTCCTCCTGCCTCAGCCACCCGAGTGCGGGCATAACCAGTAGGGGCCAAAGCACTGGATTTAAGAGGAAATCTGGGCTCACAGAAAGACACCCAGGGCGTCCGTGTATAGAGGGAGAACTATGTGAAGATGCAGAGAGATGGTGGCCCTCCGTGACTCAGGCACAGAGGCCTCGAGCCCTCGGCTTGGTCACCTTCCTGCTACTGCCATGAGATGTTTAGCACCTAAAACTTAGAGAAGTGTTCTCAGCTCACATTTCAGTCCATCCCCAGCTAGTTCCAAGGCAGCAATAAGATGGCAGAGAGGCCAGTAGGAGAGGAAGGTGCTTAACCCTCAGCCTCCAGGAAGCAGAGAGGAGGAGCAGAACAGGAATCCCCGTGCAGGCCGGGCCCCAGGGACCCAGCCCGGCCCCAGGGACCCAGCCTGGCCCTGCCTCCTAGCCGCACCCTCATCCATGGACTCGTTCATCCATGGGGTGAGTCCACTGCTGAGCCAGCCCAGCGCCCCCATGGCCCGGTCACTTTCCACACACAGGAAACACTTTAGATCTAAACCACAACAGACCTCTACTCTGGATTTCCAGCCATGGAGACTATAAAAAGATAACCTTCTGGGGTCTCAGCACCTTGGGCTGTGAGTCTGTTTTATTAATGGCAGCCCCAGTAAATCAGTACAAGTCTTCTGTAGGCATCTACCCGTCACCCGAGCTCACACTGTGCTTTGTGGCTGCGTGAGTGCCCACACTCCTCCCCGCTCCCGTACCTGCTCCTGCCCCTTCAACGTGGTACCACCTTTCCTCCGGAAGGTAATTTGTTCCCCCTCAGAGTGCAGTTCGTCTCAGAAGGGGAGAAAGAAGCATGGCAAGGCAACCACAGAGACACAGGCATGAAGAGCTAGCACAGGGAGGTCTGAGGGAGACCTGAGGAGGTTCTTATAGGGACCTGCACACAAGGCACAGTCAGAGAGAGGCCACAAGGTTGGTGCTAAACCTGATGAAAGTGAGCGAGCAGCGAGCAGCCAGCAGCCGGGGAAGCTTCTAGAAGCTGAGCCAGGAAACAGGTTCCACATGGGGTCCATGTACACCATGGTATTAGCCAAACCTGGCCCAGGTCAGACTTGTAACCTACAGTAAGGGATAGGGCAAGTGAACTGTGTACCTGTTTCCTGAGCCTAAAGGTTGAGACTCTGTCTCCCTGCAGACTCGGAAACCCTTAGGGGCTCGAGCACACTCGCTCCCATGCATTGAACCTTGTCAGCGGCCATCTTGACAGCCCCACCCCTCTTGTCTCTCACCCATGGCCTCACCTCCCCCATAGCTCATGCCATATAGAACCCCACTCACAAAATTCTCTTATTGGGCAAAACCCTAGGTCAAACCTATAGACCCTCCCTTCCTCCCAGCCTTCACCCCGCCCTGTGACCTTTTGCTATATATATGACACTGAAGCTTCAATAAATCGGACAGTTCCAGAAACCTTCCCTAGGGCCTGTGATTGACTCTGTGCCTCCCCTCTCCGGCCGGGAAAGCCTCACATAGACAACAATCAACACTACAGGACTATAAGGTAATTGTTTCATTTTTGCTGCTCCAGGAATCAAATCCAGAACCTTGCAATGCCACACAAAAGCTCCACCACTGAGCTCCATCCCCAGCCCAGATATGTATTTTGTTTGTAGTTGTGGTTCCAGCTGCATCTCTAACTCAGGGCCTTCTGCCTTCGAGGCAAATGCTGTACTGCTGAGCTCCACCCTCAGTCTGTTCTCCTTTGGTCTACAGTCGGCTGGCATGACGGACGGAGGAGAGCTGCTCGTGCCATGGCACACTGGAAGCAGACAAACTCCAGGCCACGCCCCCAGGGACTGGCTCTTCCAATCAGACCCCACATTGAATCAACTATGATCCTCTATAATCACCTGCCAAAACCCTGCCTGCAATTGCGTGAGGCTTTTAGGCGATATCTACATATAAACCCAAACAGGCAGCAGCAGAACACTGATACACCGTGAGAATGTGGCCGAAAATCCAAACGCACTTTTGGCACCAGGTGCGGACAGCAAGCGGCTTGAGTCGCTTCCGCCAGAAGCTACGGCTTTTTGTAGAGCAATTTGAAGATCACGCGTCCTGTTCCTCAGATCTCCCAGCGGGAAACATCTTGCTAAAATGCGTATCGCATTTCACCTTAAAGTACTCTCATTCACACAGTGAGAATACTGAATTTGCATTGGTAAACATTTAGATTTAATTTAGATAAAATACAAGATGGCTGGAAGAACCTAAGATCTGCAGATTCCATCTTCGTTGGGAAATGACATCAGTTTTGAAATTGAGCTGATGTTTGTTATGAGATGATGTTAAAAGTTGGCAAAAAAAATCTCAGTTTGGGGCCAGTGGCTCCAGCACCTGCCTTGCAAGCGCCAAGGGCCCAGGTTTGATCCCTGGTAACCACATCCAACAATGCTGGGTGTGGAGACTCAGAACCACATACTATAGTGCCGGGCATGGTGGCTCATGCCTGAAATCCCAGCACTCGGATGGCAGAGGCAGAAGGACTGCTGTGAATTCAAGGCTGAGCTCAGGGTCAGCTTAAACTACAAAGTGAGACCCTGTCTCAGAAAAAAAAAAAATCTCAGTTTGGCTATTTCACTTTTAAATACATATTTACTTTAAAAAACATCTACTGGTTTTTTTCTAAACCAAAGGAGCTATACGTGAAGTACACAAAAGGTGCCATTATGAGAAAATAAAATTGAAAAAAGAAACCAACAGTGTGAATTAAGAAAAAGAAGACTCCTACACATAAATCATTCTAAAATCTGTTTCTATAGAGATTCTTTTTCTAGACTTTCTAGGTTGTGGTTTGTAATTCTAACACTGAAAATCTTCCTATTTTCAGTTTTTCTGTGGTAATACTATATTAACTAGATATTGCTTCTAGAGAGGGGAAATAGCAATAAGAGAGCGTGACCTCTATAAAATTAAAGTAATAATTTTTGGCTTAATATAATTATACATACTGTCACTGCAGTGATTCAGTTCTGGTTCTGTGTATTTGAGATCTTTTGATAATTCTAGTTGTTCTACCTCAGCAAAATTGAGCAGAAATATTTTCCATTTGAATTAGTTTCTCAATATTTTTCTTGTTTTCTTTCTTTTTTCTTTAACTTTTTAAGACAGGGTCTCAGTATGAAGTTTAGGCTAACCTAGAACTCACCGCGTAGCCCAGGCGAGCCTCGAACTGACAGTGATCCTCCCACTTTAGCCTCCTGAATGCTGGGATTACAGGCATGTGCCATCTTGCCCAGATAACCTCTTAATTCATTATCTAAGAATTGTAATAACTCAAGAATGGCGATCTTGGGGCTGGAGATTTAGCTCAGTGGTTCTGGCATCTGCCTTGTAAGCTCAAGGTCCCAAATTCAGTCTCCAGTAACCACATACCACAATGCCAGGCATGGTGACTCACACCCATCAGCAATCAGTACAATATACCACAGTGCTGGGCATGGTGGCTAACACCTGTAATCCCAGCACTCAGGAGGCAGAGGCAGGAGGATTGCTATGAATTCAAGGCTCACTTGGGCTACATAGTGAGCTCTGGGTCAGCCTGAATTACAAAGCGAGACCCTTTCTCAAAACAAACCAAAAAATAAGGATAGGAATAAAGTTCAGTCCAAAGACCTAGGTTCAATCGCCAGTACTGGAAAAAGAAAGATAAGAATAGAAGCAAGCAAGGAAGGAAATTTCCCCTCATGAAGCTTCCGCCCCCTCCGCCTCCTCCGTGATGAAGGCAGCCCATCAGCACAGTGAAACTGTCTCGAACCTTCCTGACTGACACTGGAACAAAGACAGGACCATGGGCAGCCGCCCCACACGCACTGTGGGCTGGCACTGCGCCCATCAGAAGCAGTCCATGAAAACATCATGGATAAAGTGATCTGGAAGGGCCTCCCACTTTGTGGCTGTTTGTCTCCCACCCCCCACAGCCACTGCTACCTTCCCTGGGTCACCTCGCATCTCAGGCTTTCAGGGCTCAGCCTGGTAGGTGTCCCTTGAAACTCCGATGAGTGGTACTGAACTTGGTTAGGGTTAACTGGGGGGCAAAGTGCTCGGTGGTAAGCCAGGTGGAAAGCAGTCTCAGCCTCCTTGATGCACCTCCGGGGGAAACCTCCCACTCCCTCATCTCCAGTCCCCCGGGGAAAGGAATCTACCACCGAGACACGTGTCACTAAGATGCAGAGGCACGTTTGCATCTCCAAGGAGAAGGTGGTCACCCAGTTGTCCCCACAAACCACCGGAGCAATTTTGCCAAAAGCTGCTGAAACCGGTATCAGCCAGGCACAGGCGTGTCAGGAGGCGTCCAGGACCCAGCAGTCCCTTAAAGGTGGCCCCAAGATCTCCTAACCAGCTCCTGCTATCACCCTCACGCAAGCCTGGCCTGGGCCTCCTACAGCATGACGGAGGTGACTATAGCCCTGTCATGCTGCCAAAAGCCCACACAGGGTCCTAAAACTCCCCCTGCCCGCTGCAGCATCCTCTCACTGGCTTGAGTCCATGACCAGGGCAAGACGTGTCTCACAGGTGTCACAGGAAGGCTATGGCTTCCACCACTGGGACACTTCGGTTTCTGGTTTGGTGAGTGAAAGGGAGAAGCTGATTTCCCCATGAGGGTGTGTGAGGGCGCCCTTGACGGAAGGGGCCTGCAGAGAGCAAGGGAGGCAGCGGTCCCCCTGAGAGCCACAACCAGGGCTCACCTGGTGTGAACTGAGCACGTACCTGGGGCACCTGGTCTATGTTGAACAGCTTGGGGAGCTTCAGGCTCAGCATCTTGATGCTGGGTTACCGAGGCCGGCGGGAGACAGCTCCAGCCTGCCACCAGGCTTTGCTCAAGGTGCAGCCATGCCTGGGTGCCAGGCTGCACCCCTGAAAGAGGACCACATGGAGAAATCAGGTCAGTCACCGCCCAACTCCAGCCACGTCAGGTAAATCAGGCTGTTCAGCTATGGGATACATACTTACTACTGATGTCTACACACTGAGATTCCTTAAATCCCACAACAAACCAGATTTGGTGGTATACACCTGAATCTCCACTCTCCGAGAGGCTAAGGAGTTTGCTGGGAGTTTGAGGCCAGCCTGGGCTAGAAAGCGAGATCCTGTCTCAAGAAACCAAATAAATAAATACATAATATAAAAAATTTTTTTTAAAAACAACTCAAAGGGCTGGGGCTATATAGTTCAGTGCAAAGGCCTGGGTTCAATCCTCCATACTGATGATCAATTATTAAAGTAATGAAGAAATAAAAGTTAATATTTTATAAATAAACTACAGCACTATGTTAATGGACCATAGTACAGTACAACTTTGGTTTTCCTGGTCAAAGTCACTAAGCCTCTCTCCTGTCAGAAGGGCCATCCGCTGACCTAGTAGCAGGACAAGAGACAAAGATTCAGGACTGGGGAGACTCAAGCATACCCACAAACCCCGAAATAGTCCTGGGAACCAAGGCCGGGCTTCACAGTTCTGCCTGCCAAGGACCCTTGTTCCTTTTGGACTTGGGTCAGTTTCATGGTCAAGGAAAAGAAAGTCTTTAGCCCACAGCACATTTGGGTAGGACTGGGCTGGCACATAAAATAGGGGCACAAAACTGAGGAGTCATATACAAAGCAGCAGGGTGTGAGCCCCCGGGGGGGGACACAGAGGGGCCGGGGGTGAGCCCCAGGAGCAGTGGGAGCAGCAGAAGAACCAATCACTAGCTCTTTCTGTCACTGTCCCCAGCGATCAGTCTGTCAGAAGACAGGGAGAAGCCACAGCTAGACTCTTCCCTCAGGCTGCGGAAGCTTCGAGGAGCAGCTGGAGCTCCACAGAGGAGGCCCTGCATCCCGTGACAAGGCACACAGCCTGCGGGCTCCGTCCGTGCCCCTGCACAGCAGTCCTCCTTGCTCCGGAGACTTGTCTCCGAGAGACACGTGCAGGAGACCGTATACACACAGCTTCCCCAAAGAGAAAGAACCAACAGGAGGAGGTTTCCAAACCCCGAGGCCACTGTGAGCAGCCGCGTGGGGCCGAAGCCTCCTCCATGTTGGCAGCGCCCGTGTCCATCGGGCCGAGTTCCGCCTCCGGTCGGGCTGTGAGGTGCTAGGCAGCGGCACGTCCTGCTGTGAACAGCGCGTGCTGAAGCCGTCTCGTTGTGCACAGAGAGGTATGTTGGTGAACGTGTGTAGCTTGGTTTAAAAACAAACTCTGACCTGGATGCCCGCCTCCTAGGAGAATCCAACACAATAATGAGAGAAATAAAGTGTCCCAAAACGTGATGTACTTTAATCTTCACACCCTGCTTCTCTGCAGCACTAGAATCGTCCCCAAACCACCTCCCAGGATCCCTGCCTCCCCTGGCGGTGGAAACTTTCGTGTATGAAACTGATGCCTGGTACCAAAGTGGTCAGGGACGCCGCCCTACAATCCCTAGGTGGGCACGCCAGGGAACTAAGTGGAAATCCGGGGGCTCAGAAGCCCACGACAGGTGGGCCACAGGCTACAGCCCCTGCGTTGGTGTCGTGCAGCCGCCGACCCAGCCCTCGGTCCCGCACTTGGGACTTTAAGAACCCAGCGGGCTGCTAATATGCGTCGTGGAGCTCACAGCCAGAGTCCGAGTGTGGACAGGCAGGACGGCAGGAGGGCACCCGCTGCCCAGGCCTGCTTGCTCCGTGGGGACAGATCTTTCCCACAGCCCAAGACTCCTGGGCTCACAGACCCATGCAGAAGTGATATCGTCCTATCCTTAGTCAGGGCACGCCGCCACCTCTGGCTGCCATCCGGCTACGCGGCACATGATACCCCAAGGAGGGAACTCGCACCCGCTCACACCCACAGGCCAGCGCTGGCCCGTCACAGCTGCCAGGGCCCCCCAAACTGCCAGCGCCCCCGACCCTGCCGTGTCCTGTGGACCCGGGGCCAGAGCTTCTCCATCTCTGGGTCAGAAGTGACAGCAGTGCCTTCTCAAGGACTGTCGTGAGGAGTCGAAGAACAGCCTGCTGTGAAGAAAAGTCCAACCAGCCTCAACTGTTAGCTAATGTTTTTCGTTTCCAGGTGGAAAAATTGAATTCGTATTCCACACACAAGAAAACAGAAGCTTCCGAAGTCTAGGGATTGCCCAGACCCACAGCTAAGGACCCACAGAGTTGTGGTTTCATTTCTAGTTTACCAGAAAGATCGTGGGGTGGGGGATCAAGGCAGAGGCAGGGTCAAGCTTCGTGGCTCCGGGTCATTTGATTTATCTGTTTAATTTTGAGGCAGAGTCTCACTCTGTAGTCCAAGTTGGTCTTGAAATCACTATATTAGCCCAGTCTGGCCTTCAACTCACAGAAACCCCCCTGCCTCAGCCTCCTGGCCTCTTTGTATGATTTAAGTTGAGGGTTAAGCCATAAAGACTGCGGTGTTGCCTTCTGCAGGGCCCTATTTTAGCTCACAGTACTACACTCACAGCCTCCTGCCTCCCTGCTGACCCCAAATCTCAGGTCACAACATTTGGAAGTGGGGTCTTGGGAACCCTCCCAAATGGCATCAGTGTCCTCACTGAAGAGGCCCCAGGGAGCCTCCTGCCCGCTGGCCCGGGAGGACGCAGTGAGGAGGTGTCATCATGAACCTGAGGACGCCCTCACCAGAGCGCAGCCTGGACCTTCGGTGCCCCGGGCCCTGGCACAGCGATATATAAATGCCCTCTGTGTGTAAGTCACCCAGTTACAGCATTTTGGTTCCTCAAGGAAACAAGATATCCAGGAAGCATCTTTCAGGGGTTGTGATAGCAGCCTTCTTCTTTTGTCCTAGTGCCACCATCACCACCCAAAGGGAAAGAGAGAGACCACTTCTTCCCCTCCTAGAATAGAAGATGTCTGCTTTCTTTTCCCTCCTTTTTTCTGGATTATAGTGAAGATACAGGACTATCTCTGGAAAAACAATACAAGAGGCTTGCCTTTCCTTCTGGGAGAAAAGTGACCGAGTCGAGCGCGGTGCACTCTGGGAGGCTGAGGCAGGAGGATGATGTGTTTGAGTCCAGCCTGGGTGATTTACTGACTTAGTAAGACCCTGATTCAAAATAAAACACAAAAATGGGCTGGGATGCAGCTAAGTGTAAAAGCCCTTGAGTTTCAAGTACTGGAGAGAGAGAGAGAGAGAGAACACTTTGATTAAAGAGAATCAAATCCTAGAACAAAATATTAAGGTTTAATTTCTCTTTGCTATCTAGAGAGGAAGAAACTAGCAACTGTTCATAACATTTATACCCTCGAGGTTAAACACCGAGCCTGTCTGACTATTAATCAGGTTGGGACAAACTCTCAGAATCTAACTGGGTTGTTTCAAAGTGAAAGACTATTTTGTATTTTCCCCCCACTCAGAAAACAATTAAGTGTTATGTGCACACAGTGACTCTCTATAAGGAAAGGGATCGTTATAGACTGCAAATTTGGACTAATAAAGCCATGGTACTGAACACCTGTAATCCCAGCACTCTGGGAGGCTGAGGCAGGAGGATCACAAGTACAAATCCTGCCTAGGAAACTAATAGGGACTTAATAAGACTCTGTTTCAAAAGATAAAATAGAGGCAGGCATGGTGATGTGCAGGAGGCTGAGGCAGGAGGATCACTACAAGTTTGAGGCCAGCGTGGGCGACAAGGTGAGTTCAAGGCCACTCTGGAAAACACAGTGAGACCTTGTCTGAAAAACAAAACAATAATCTCCACACAAGGGGGGCTTTTTTACACCCCTTTCCCTGTCCTTTTCTCTCCCTGTGGCCGGGCTTTGGCCTGCGCCCTCCGAGTGTCCCCGATGTTTGCTCACTGGGGCAGAGGAGGTACCAGGGGCTCCCCCAAACAGTCCACCACTGAGAATGAAGAATCAGAGTGAGTCCAAGTGTGGGTCTGGAGAGGCAGCTGCTGTGCTGCGAAAGCAAACCCTGTGCATAGGCGGTCGAGCAACCCCCTCGAGGCAAAGTTGTCTTCGCAGGTCTTTTCCAGGCTCAGAGTTAGAACAGCAGACAGGGAAGCAGGCAGCTGCCAACGGCCACCCGGGTCACCGCCCAGGTTGCGGCCTCACCAGAGCCTGTGCTCAGTGGCACTGCTCTTTAAACAAGAGCCCAGAGGTCTGACCCAAAGAGAGGGTCTTCTGAGGAGGTGGGGGAGCAATCTTCCTGCCTCAGCCTCCCGAGTGATAGGACTACAGGTATACACCACTATTCCTAGCACAAAAAGTATTTAATACTAAAAACCACAATTACAAAAGAGTTTTAAAAGGTGTGTTAGTGACCCGCTCACCTGCACTGACGGCAGAGGGCCATGGGCTTTTCCATCCCTAGTCCTGCAGACCACGACGGGGCTGCCGGGTATTCAGACAAGGTAGGCGTGGTACCACTTGAGCTAAATCCCCAGCCCTAGGTATTCAGACAAGAACTGCTCCTGACTTTCCTTGGCAGCTGCTCCTGAGCCTGGAGAAGGTGCTGCTCGTGTGACAGGAACAAAACGTGCAGGGCCTGGGTGTGGCACCTCCCGCCTGCCCAGGTGTGACTGAGGCTATGCTGAGGAAGCCACTTGTCTTCTGCCTTTGCCCTCAGGGAAACTACATGTCACACCTACCTGGCCAGACCGGCGGGACACTGAGCTGATGGCAGATATGAGGGTGAGGGCTTGTGTCCTAGGGTCTAGAGAGTGGGATTTATCAGATTACAGGTAAATCTGTGCTTATGTGTGCAATGCACACACACACACACACACACGGGTTTGTGCACATATGTGTGTGTCACTGGGGAGGGAGTCATGGCTTTCAGCGAATCTTCATTGATATCTGAAGCCAGACAAGGTTGGCTTTCAGTGAACAAGGCTAACGCTGTAGCCAGGTCCTGAGCGCCCTGCGAATCCCCACCGGGCCAGGCGTGGCCAGCTGGCTCTGGCAGCTCCGTGCCAGCTGATGAACTGGCTGTGCGGGGCGCTGGCGGGGTGCGCCCTACTCTGGAGGAGCCGGCTCTGCAGGCTGCGCCGGTCCTGCGGTCTGATCTGGGGCACCACACCCAGAGGCCACGGGCTCCGTTCTCACCCACACCCCAGCCCTTGCCAGGCACGGCTGGCACAGTGTCACTGTGGGGCGTCTGACGGAGTCCAGGCTGGGACATGGCCCCACAACCTCTGCCCTGCAACACCTTGGGTCACTCAAGTGTGCCCAGCACAGCTCAGGGGCAGCCCCCAAGCCCTGCAACTTTATCACGGGGTACACATGATGGAAAAGACATCACAAGTATGTTGAGCACAACCTAAAGCGGCTGGCAGCCATGGGGGTCGTGGGACACAGTCTCACAAGTGGGGAGAAGCTGCCACATGCAGTCAGGCAGGGTTCCCCTGCAGCTCAGCAGGGAGGGGTGTGAGTGCAGATAGAGGGCAGCTGGCCAAGGTCAGCCTGGAGGTCAGAGGCCAGGTGGAGTCAGAGCAGCCCTCCAAATGCCGAGGGTTGACAGGGCCCAGGGCAGGCTGAGGTTCCATCTCTGTGCACTTGGAAGATACCAGCAGAGTGAGGACAATAAAGTCATAGTGGCTTCTGTGTTTGTTTTGCATGTAAAGTGTGTTTTCTTGCTGTTCAGCAGGGGTCAGAGTTTGGTTTTAAACCAGGGTACACACCTCCAGCAGTGTGACATCTCTCTGTGCACGACAAAATGGCGTCAGCCTCCAATACTTTGTTAAATCCCAAAGAAAAAATAATTTTTAGGGGGAAAAATCCATCCTGAAAACATTCATCTGTAATTTAAGACAAAATGAGAGTTGATGTTTCATACTTTCTATGCCTTTTTCACAAAAAGCCCAGGATGGGATTTTCCTAATATGGCAGGTGTGCAAGCACGCGTACACACACACACACACACACAAAACACACACACACATGCACAATTTCTCAAAGTCAAGAAACTTAAGGCCAGTTCACCAGATAAAATTTGTGACAATGCTGATCGCTGCGAGTCGTGTCCCCCTGAACTTGGAGGTACAAAGTCTCCATCTGGGGTCTCTGCCATGGGAATCTCCTCTCATGCTCAAGGTACAGGAATTTTAGATAGTACCATCATTTTTCTACTTTAAAATTCTATAAATAATGCCAAAAAGCATGATTTTGTTTGCTTTCCTGGGATGAGAGAGCATCGAGTTTAAAGAAAAATTGCATTGAGTTTAAAAAAAAATCAAATGCCAGGTGTGGTGGCCCACATCTGCCACCCCAGCCCAAGGAAGGCCGAGGCAGGAGGATCATTGGGAATTCCAGGCCAGCCTGTCCTTCCCCCAAAGAAAGTCACAACTCCAGCCACAGGAAGTAGGTCTCATTGATTCTTACCTCCATCCCCCTGCCCATGAGACCAGCTTGGCTTTCTCCCGTCCTCTTGCTCTGGGTGCAAGAAACTGTGGGTCCTGCTCACGGCCCTGACTGGTGCTGTGATGGGCGGTTGCCATGGGAACCCCTCAGCTGGGCTTTAGGACTCAGCCAGGGAACTAAACCTTTTTACACTCAATCCTAGCTACTCTAAATATTTATCCCAAGGACATAACTGCACATCTGGCAAAAGCCGAGAGATATCTTGAAGTCCACTGGTGAGAGAAAACTGGAAAAAACCCAGCAATGCCAGTAAGTTACGGTCCATCCGCGCCAGCTTGTGCTGCGCAGTTATTAGAATGTTACAGTCAGGGTCACAGACAGGAAACGGTGTCAAGACAAACCATCACATGAAAAGAGCAGGTTAGGGAACACTGTAAATCTTGCAGTAGTGTCCACATAAACCTGAGCAACACTTCACTGCGTGTATTTATGGACAGAGAAATGCTTTGAGGCTGCTCCTCACCAGGTCACCGCTGTCCTCAGAAACTCGGGGTTTGCTGACTTCCCTGTTCCTGAGGCTTTGCTTTCTCTGCCTGGTGCTCACAGCTGAGCACAAACACTCTTGAAGGCAAAACCAGCTTCCGCTCTCTACCACTGCTGTTCTGCTGCACCCCTGCACCCCAAGCCAGCGGTCCAGGGTCTTGCAGGCAGCGGCTGCCACGGGCGCTGTATTCATTGGTGTTCCACTTCAGTGCCCACACTATTTACTACGCGGTTTTTATTTCAGAATTTTTTTAAGAAAACCAGAGATTTCCAGTGGGTGTGCTGGTGCACACCTGACAGTCCAGCACTCGGGAGGCTGAACCAGGAGAGTAGTGAGTTCAAGTGCTACACAGGAGTTAAACTACCGTGTGAGACCTTGGATCTAAAAAAAAATCGGAAGTTTCAAACAAGCCATTGTAAATACAAAACATAAATTATAGACAATTGGGGATTTGAACTCTGAAAATTTTAGGGGGAAGAATAATCAATTATTAAAGTGTTCCAGTTGTATCATGGTACACTTTTACTTTGTTTTTGTTTTCGCTTTTACAGGAGCTTACTATGTAGTCCAGGCTGTCCTTAAACTCATGGTGATCCTCCTGCCTCAGCCTCCTGAGCTCTGAGATTTCAGGTATGTGCCACCACACCTGTCAATCATACAGGGTTTAAAAGACCCTTATGACTTAGAGGTAGAGACAGGAGAGATGGCAGAAGGCCTCAAGGGGACTCGTCTGTGACTGAGCACCCAGGAACGAGGTGGCCATGTGTGGGTTACCACGGAGGCCGGGCCTGGCAGTGCATCCCCTCCTGTCAGCCTGCAGGTCTTTCCCAGAGAAGGCAATTATGAAGTCTAAGGACTCAGCGGGATAGATGTCCTGAAGTTCCTTAGATACTGCACAGCCGCAGACCGCACCCCGTGGTGGCCACTCCTCCTAAACGTGTCCTTCCTAATGCCAGGGCTTTGAAATCGGTACAGGAAATGCTGCATTAGAATCTCCCGCAGCACAGAGAAAACTGAAGACTTCAAGACAAACCGGAAATGTTTTGGAAACAAAAGCAATGGCTTCTTATAAATAAAGGCCCGCAGAGTCCCTGAGAAGGCATCACAGGCCTCGCCTGCGGAAAACATAAGAATGTCACACACATCTATCTCCTCACACGTATCGGCCTAGAAAAAATGTAGTAATCAGTCTAGAAAACAATCCTGCCTTTATTTATGTATTTATTGAGAAAGAATCTCCCTTTTAGTTCAGGTGGGCCTTGAACTCTCCACAATCCTCCTGCCTCAGCCTCCTGAGTGTTGAGATTACAGGCATGCCCCACCATGCCTATCTGCTGTTCAGAACATCATGATACTGCCAACTTTATCTGAGATCCTACTTTGAAAAGAATCAAGTAGTTTCTCTTCTGTAAGTTTTTATAATTCTATTTTGAGCTTCTGAAAAAATCATAGATTTTGATTATGGATACTCCATTTTTATTTGTTTTGGTAGTAGTGGAGATTGACTTCCAAGCTATATCTGCAGCACTTTTATCATAATTATTTTAATTTTGAGACAGGGTCTTGCTAAATTTCCTGAACTGGCCTTGAACCTGCAATTCTCCCGCCTCGGCCTCCCAAATGGCGGGGTACAGGCATGCGCCCCGTGCCTGAGTTTCTTTTTGTTTCTATTATCTGCTGACAAAGACCAGAATGAGAAAGCGTGAGAATGTGAATTTATATTAACTTGGTATTTCGAGACGTTTTTGTATTTCAAATGATTAAATATTTGGGTTCAGTGTTTACATTTTAGAATACCTTTTTGTACAATACAAATATTTACATCAGAGTCGGGTGATGGGCACGGAACCAGGCCTGGTTATTTTACTCCGGTGAGGAGCAGCTAGGCGCACTCGTGGTGCAGCCGGCGTCTCGGCTCCGAACCGCTCCACGCCGTCCTCAACACCGGCTTCTGCCCGGCGGCCGTCGCTGCGTCACGGGGCTGACCCGGCCCCGCACTACGACCGCCGCGCAGGCGAGAGCTGCCTCCACCTTCCGCGTCTGCTCCGCTATCTGAGGACAGCTCGAGATAAAGGGGCTGCACACGAAGGAGGGAAGGGGACTGAGCAGACGCTGCGTGGGCACCTCCCCATGCCAGGGCAGCGGGCAGGGAGCCTGAGAGCCAGGGCTGAGCCTCAGGAGGTGACTTCAGCTGTGGTCACAGGGGTACAGTGACTCTGGGTTGTGAGTCACCAGCCCGACAGTGCCACAGAGTGACCCAGGGCTGCGCCACCTTGCCGGACTCCCTCAACCGGCCCCGCAGTGATGCCTGTGCCAGCCGGGCAGGGAACATGGTTCTGAGTGGCACCTGCTCCTGTCGCCGGCCAGGAGCGGGCATGCCGCCACTGCCAGCTGGACAAGGTAGCCACCAGGTGGCCCTGTAGGGGGGAGAACTTTGGGGTGACACGTGCACCTCCACAGCTGGCCCGCCTGCCCTCAGGGACAGTGGATTCCCAGGGAAACTGAGGGAGAAGCCAGAGGACAGGCAGAAACTTAAGGTGTCCCCACCCTGTGGGCACAGGGGAGCCCTCACGGGCCGCAGGCCCAGCCCAGCCCCCCCGCGCCTGCTGGTCCCCCATGCCACTGTGGCATGGCCACGTCCCTACCATCAGGCGCCTCGGAGGCACTTCTGTCCTCTCCTGCATGGCGCGGCCCTGCCTCTCTAGCCCAGCGAGCTCAGAGCCCAGTACAGCTCGGGAAAGACCCACGGGGTTCTCGGAGTCTGGAGGCACTGAGGAGGGGAGGGGACTGAGCAGACGCCCGGCCAAGAGGGCACAGGAAAGGTGGGCAGGACAGAGGAAGGGAGGGAGACCCAGAGAGGCCAGGTTCTGTCCACAGGTGGGCAGCAGTGTCCTCTGACAGCCCAGGCCTGGAGGGACAGCCGCGGGCAGGTGGGGCACACGGCATGGGGTGCAGGGAGCACCCCGGAAGCAGCACCCCTGCAGTGCTCCACGCCGGAGCCTCCCGCTTTGCATTCAGGAACAGCTTTCCCTGGCAATCGTTAACTCGGCCTCACCCGGCTAACCAATAAAACTGGCGGGTGAGACACTCACACAATCATTACAGAAATACACACCCTGGGTGGGCAGGGGACAGAGGACAAGGGACAGGGCCAGGGATGGAGCCAGGAGGTGTGCGCCCACAGAGACAGGAAGGGCGCATCCAGGGTGGGGTCGGGCACAGCGGTGCCCAGGCCTTCAGCTGAGACCAAGGGCCCAGAGTCACAGAGGAGGAGAAGGCAGGACGCACACGGCAGCCCAGGGGGGCTGTCACTTGGGAGTGACACAGGCGTCCCCACTGCGGACGTGGCCTTTGCAATCCGGAGACTGCTCCACTTCTGCCTGCTCTGCCTGGATGGGGTGTGACCCCAGCTGGGACTCGGTGATGGAGACAGATAAGGACCCTGCGGCCAAAGTGTGAGGGGGTCACTGAGACACTCAACAGAGCTCAGAAGGCTGAGGCAGGAGCCTCCTGTCTCGCCAAGTCTCGCTGCCCAGTTGACCTCCGGCCCTGACCCCAGGTCCCCCGTGAGCCAGGAAGGCCCTGGGGAGAAGGAGGCATGGAGTCGGCGTGTGGGAAAGACGGCACGGGCTGAGCAGGGCTCCAGCCATACTGTCCCTGCCCGGGCCCTCGTCTGCCCCAAACGTGTGCCCCGCAGTCCAGCGGGGCTCCTCTGCCCTGAGATTGCTCTGTTAGATCCGTTTCTTTGGGTCCTGAGGAAGGGCCCACGTGAGGTGCTAAGGAAGAGAGAGCTACTGTGAGAACCAGTTGAAATCCTTAGAGAAAACCCTTCTCTTCCTCATTTTCCATACAGAGGCCTAATGACCCTCCCTGGAAAGGGGACACAGGTGACTGGCAGCAGCTGGAGTTCCAGAGGGACAAGTCAGAGTAGGAGGGGAGCAGGGTCGACAGCCCCTGTGTTGTTAGGCTCATCACCATTAATTTGGGGTACAAGGGACACTGGACAGATCTGTTTGCAATGGCTGAGCTGTGGAACCAGGCTCAGTGGCCACTGATGAATTCATGAATGAAAAAAAAAATGAGGGGTGTAAGTACCATGGAGTACTACACAGCCAAGAAGAAGAATGACAAGAGTACTACTCAGCCAGGAAAAAGAGTGCAACACCATCATTAGCAGCAAAATGGGTGGTTCTGTGGTCCCTGTGTCAAGTGAAATAAACCAGACTCAGGCAGACAAGTGCCACCGTCCTCTCTCCTGTGGGAAGTGACCTGGAGGTCACTTATTAGAGGAGGTAGGAAGGGTGGGAGGCTGGGCTTGACTGGCAGGATTGCCTCGGCAGCTCCTGGCTTCCCTGAGCACCAGGAAACCTGGGCAGGATCGCCAGGAAGAGGGGCAGTGCTTCTGGGAGAGCAGCCAATACAGAGTCAGGGCCCAGACATGTTAGGTCGCTTCCCGGAGTCACATGGTGAGCCAGGCACAGGCAAGGCCACCCTCCTGCAGGCCTGCTGCTCGGGGAGGCAGCCCAGCCACTGAGCCTCGGAAGCTGTCCTGGGACACAGGCGCTGAGCTGCTGCAGGCAGGCAGCAGAGCACCAGGTGACAGAACCTGGGCCCGGTCCAAGGCGGACACCCTTTCCCTGCTTCCCCAGACGGTGACGTCACCATCACCAAGCGACCTGGAGCCGGTGGTTTCTTCTGTGAGGACAGAGCGGGCAGGGCACGTGGTTCTGAAGGTCACAGACTGGCAGGAGCCACCCCCAAGCTCGGGCCCCGGGGCGCCTCTGAGAGGGGACAATCGCCATCCGCTGGCTTCCTCCGCTCCCGCACACCTGGGCCTGCTGGACCCAAACTTCCTTCCTGTTCTCGGCTTGCGCCACCTTTCCCAGACCCACTTCCGCCCCGGGCTTCCTCTTTCCAGACGTCTCCCTCCTCCGACCACACCACGTGGCTTCCCCTTTCTCCCTGCTGCAGGTGGGAGACAGACTAGGGACCTGCCAGGACACACGGCTGGGCCCTGCTCAGGGGCTGTTAGCACTGGGCGTGCACTGGCCATCAGGAAGGTACAATGCACAAATTCCACTCTCAGGCCGGCAACAATAAGCAGGCTGTGGCAGCATCCCAGCCGAAAGGAGGCTGAGGCAGGAGGAGTTTGAGCCCAATTTGGCCACTTTGCAACTTAGGAAGACCCTGTCTCCCTCAAAAAAAAATAATAATAGTAATAAAATAAAGCAAAACTCAGATGTAGCTCAGTGCAAAGGCCCTGAGCTCAGTCCCAAACTATCCGCTCAAAAGAAAAGAGCAATACAAGAAATCACAAGCTGATAGTTTTGCTCCACGGTGGAACTTGCGCACGTGAACTGTGGGTGCACGAGACTGGGAACCAGGCTGGCACTGCCGCTGCAAGGGCCCTGAGAAGTGGAGAGTGGACAAGGCCCAGCCCCGAGCACCAGCAGCACCCCCATCACGGTTGCTTGTCCCTGGACTCCTCATGCTCTGGGGCTGGGGCAGGAGGGGCCTGGCAGCCAGAGCCAGGAGGGGAGAGATGCAGGGCTCCCCGCGCCCCTTGAGGAGGAGGTGGTGGCTAAGAGCAGCCACGTCAGGGCTCGGCTCCCCACCCCCACCCGGGAAGCCAAGAGGCTGAAGCAGGAGAGAGGGAGGCCTAGCCTGGGGCCTTTTTATTTGTTTTGTGGTGCTCAGTATGGAACCCACACTTCCCCTGAGCTACATCCCCAGCTTGCTTTATTATTTTATTAGAGACAGCAGCTCACTTGGCTAAGAGACTAAGCTGCCCAAGCTGGACTAAACCCTCCTGCCTCAGCCTCCAAGAACACTGGGGTCACAGGCAGGCCTTGCCACACCTGGCTGAGCACAGAGCCTGCTTGTGGGCTAGAGGCAGAGGTAAGGTCAGCTGAGCACTAGGCAGGCCGCGCTGGTTTAGCTGGCGGCAGAGAGCCAGTGGGCTCAGCCACAGAGGGCTCCCTGGCCGCCTCTTCCTGGACCCAGTGGCGCAGGGCCAAGAAGAGTCTCGGGGTGTGAGAGGGAGATAAGGGGCCCAGTGCGGCCGCCCGGAGAGCAGGGCAGAGGCAAACAACTCACCACTGTGTCGCCTGGTACCAGCAGATTCCAAACGGACAAACGGAACCCAAGGAAACACTGGGCACAGCTGTCCCGCCCCTCCTGTCACCCGCGAGTCCCTCCAGGCTGAAAGCCACCCCCCTCCAGCCGGGGACTTAGTCACAGCTCCTCAGGGACCTCCTCCGGCCCCATGAATGTCTCCCTCAGCCTTCATAATTCTCACACAGAGCAGTAAGAAGCTGCATGAAGTGGTGCATGCCAGTAATCCCAGGATCCTGGGAGGCTGAGGCAGGAGGCCTGCAAGTCTGAGCCCAGCTTGGACAATGTAGTGACTTAGTGAGCTCTGTCTCAAGGTAACAAATAGACCAAGGGTTTGGGATGGCCCTAGTTTTAACCTTCAGTATAGAGAGAGAGTGAAAGGAAAAAAAAAAAAAAAGGAGGGAAGGAGAGAAAGAGCAAGTTAAAATGATACCAAGAAGCTAGGTTCAGTCCCCAGATCAGTAGACATGATTTTGCTACCATTCTGTGAGGGAAAGCACATTCTCACCAGCCCTACAGACAGCAGAACACTGATCTCCTTCAAAATACAAAATACAAAAAATGTATTTCAACACACATGCCCTTGGCCCCAGTCATGACTTCCGGGGCAGCCCCCACACACCCACCACTTGTGCACCAGGACCCAAGTGCAAGGCGATTCTGAGGACATTGTGCATGGAGGAGAAGGACTCACGCGAGGGACCCACTGGGTGTGGGGCAAACAAGCCCCATCAAATCTGTGAAGTCCTCTCTGAGCCATGGCCCCGGCACCCTCAGCTCACTGACCTCTAACCTCTTCTGAGCCCACGATGTCCCCTGGGGGTCTCTAACCAACAGGCCACAAGCAGGACTCTCAGCTCCACCGTCCGCACCTGGGACCTCCTCACCACTGCCTTGGCCAAACCCTTCCCATCACCAAAACCTATTCGTGTCCCCTCGGGGACATCCCCAGAGCCCATGCCCCTAGTACCCCCTCCCCACCTCCGCCACTGCTTGCCTCATGGAAGCCTCCTGCACGGGCGGCACCAGCGTCCTCCTAGTCTCCTCTGTGCTCTTCCTACCGCAGGGCCTTTGCACATCCATCACCCAAGCCGAGAATTCTCTCCTCTGCTGTTATGTTTGGATAAGTGTCCCTAAGGGCTTGTTTGTTAAACACTTGGGAAGTGGTGGAACCTAGAAGGGCGGGGCTGGAGCTGGACATGGAGTCACAGACTTGTAATCCCAGAACTCTGGGAGGCTGAGGCAGGAGGACTACAAGTCCAAACACAACCTGGGAACTTAATAAGTTAAACATAAAAAATAGGAAGAGCTGGGGACATAGCCATAGCTCAGCAGTAAAGCACAGAGTACCTCTAGGTTCCATCCAGTTTTAAAATGTGCCATATATACACATGGTGGGGGTGGGGTGTTTAATCCGTTTATTCACCTGTGGCGCTTGGAGCAGGGCTCGCGAGACCTCTGCAGTTAATATATATATGGCAAGGCCTGGTTTGCAGTCCTCTGTCATTCTGAGATATGGCCCGAAGGGGACTTTGGGGGCTCGGCCCCTCCTCTCACTCTCTGCCTCCTGAGTGCTTTTGTCACAGCGATAGGAGGCTGAAGAGCACATCTCCCCTCTACCGCCAAGAATCTGCTCCCCAAGTCCTCATCCGGGCCTTCCAGACTTCAGAGAAGCGTCACTTCCTCTGGGGTGCTGCTGACCCCGAGACCAACAGGTCTTGCCTGGGGGAACTGTGCTCCCCAGGGACAGGTCTGGAGGTTTTTTCCTATTGTTGTTGTTTGGAGATGGGGTCTCGCTATGTAGTCCAAGCTGAGCTCTTCACACCCCTCCGCCTCAGTTTACCCAGTGCCAGGATCACAAGGCATCACTACTATTCCTGGCTCTGATTCGTCCAAATTTTCCTCCGGGCTAGGTGCAGCACACAGAGACAGTGCTGTGGTGGGCTCTGTATACGGCAAACAGCACACCTTGGTGGCGTTTTTAGCTGCAGAGGTCTCTCGAGCCCTGCTCCGAGCGCCACAGCGTGAATAAATGGATTAAACACCCTGCCCCCGCCCCCACCCGAGCAGTCCTGGCCCAGCCCTTGACTACCTGCACATCCCGAGCCCCAGCTCCAAGCTCTCTGCCTGCTCCACAAGCCTCTCTCTCGGTCCTCTCCACACAGGTGGATCCCAGTGACCCTGAAAGCCTCCAGCCAGGCTGGCTTCAAACTTGCAGCCACCTTCCTGCCTCAGCCTCCTGAGTGCTGGGATTACAGGGGTGCACCACCATGACCAGCTTGAAAACAAACCTGTTTTCTTTTGAGCAGCCCAGTCTGTGGTTCTGTGTTATTAGCAACTGAAAACAGCACAGCACAGGGCACCTCAAGCACTCACTTGACAGGGACAGAAAACAGAACTCTGGCTCCTGGGGGCTGAGGTCGGGACAGCTTCAGGGGAGGATGGAAAGCAGCGGCGTTGGAGGGGTGCTGTCGCAGGGTGATATGCATGTGCTGCCCGACATTCCAAACCCCTGAAGCGGAGACGCTCAGGACCCTGTGTCTTGCCACAGTAACAGAAAGGCAAAAACAAAACAGAGCACAACCCCACAGCAGGTTCAAAGCCGGCGTGGACTACACCACGAGACTCTGTGTGAAGCCGGTGGCCACCTTCTAAGATTCGTCACAGCCCCCACCCTGGTCCCAGCCCTAGTGCCATTAAACACCGAGGCCACGGACGGAGTTAATAAACAGCTAACTCAGAGGAATAAACAAAATAAAACCAGGCCGTTTAGGTCAGCACAGGCCTGGCTCTGCCTGGGGGGGGCTGATTCACTTCCTGTGTCCCCGCCCAGGACAAGGACAGAGAAGACGGCGGCCAAAAAGCTGAGTCCTCCAGCGGGGACTAGGAGCAGGGGCTAGAATCCAGCCTCAGGGGTGCACACCTATAACTCCAGCACTCTGGAAGGCTGAGGCAGGAGGATCTCAAATTCAAGCCAGCATGGGTAACTCAGTGAGACCCTGCTCCAGCTCAGGAGGGCAGTGGCCAACATCAAGGCCAGTGGCGGGCTGGTAGGGCAGCTGGGTAGGGACGCTGGGACCAAGGTCACCCAACCACCTTGGCTCAGGGCTGCCATGAATCACAGGGAAGAGGGTGTTATGAAGGGGCAGAGGCAGCTTCAGGCAGAAGGCTAAGAGGAATCCACACCAGGTCCCCAGAATCCAGAGCTCCAGCCTGGTGTCAAGGTCGAAAGGAACTTCAGCTCGGAGCTGAAATCTGACTCTGAGGACTGTGAGGCCACAGCTTTGGGGACACTTTCTCTTCCCCCGCGGGCCCCCACTGCCAAGCTCCACAACCTCCGCATTCTGTGCAGGCCCCGTGTCGGTCTCCCAGGGGGCAGATGCCGGGCGCGCGAGCTCCGAGGCAGCCCCAGCATTGGAGACAAATGACTCACATGGTGTCGCAACGGCAGACTTTTCCGTGCACTGCGGCTCACAGTGATGGTGGTGATAGGCACGAGGCCAGGGGACAGCCATGCGGGCAGCCAGGTCTCAGGCCAGGGCCTCCCTGTCCAGAAGGGAGCTCTAGACAAGTGACTTCTTCAAGGGACGTCTTACTCTGCTGTCTCACCTCAACTCCTTCCTTCCCCTTCACGTGGCCTAAAGCTGGAAAACTCCTCTGTACCCTCCAAGCTCACTTTCAAAGTCTGCCCTGCGTGTCTAGTGCATTCTACTCACCGTGAGGACAGTGGGAAAAGAGGTTTAGGGTCATTGCTGGGCTGGGGCCGAAAGCCAGCGCTCCCCACAGCTCTGACACATGGGGCCGGCAGAGGCCGCTCCCGCAAAGGCCCTGCAGCCCAGACGGACGGTACTGGCTTCACTCTAACTCAGGGCCGAGTGGGAACAAGCTCCAACCTGTGAGTCTCGGGGCCACAGTGTCCCAAGCAGGACCCACAGGTCGCAGCTGAGGGGAGCGCAGCTGCTGGGACAGGTGGGGTCCTTAGCACTGTCCCCCGGCCTCGTCACTGCCCTGGCCTGCCCGTCTCCACCCACAGGGCCCGCAGGCAGCTGCCTCCTCTCCTCCTGACAGGCATGGGGCAGGAGTCAAAGCCTCCCTCTCTTACGCATTGTAGAGCTTTTGTTTGTTCTGTTCTGGGGATTTAACCCAGTCCCCTCCTCCCCCTTGGTACCTGGGATTGAACTCAGGTCCTTGTACTTTCGAGGCAGGTGTGGTGCCACTGAGTTACATCCTTGGCTTCTTCGAGTTTCTTTCTTATTTTTTAATTTGAGACACGATCTCATTAAGTCACTGAATTTCCCATGCTAGCTTAGAGTTGTGATCCCCCTGCCTCAGGCTTCCAGAGATCTGGGGTTATAGGCTCACATACCACACCCAGCTAAGAGATCATTTTTCTTTTCTTTTCTTTTTTTGTGATGCCGGGGATCGAACTCCAGTCTTTGTGCTTCCAGGGCAGGCACGGTATCTGTTGAGCTAAATCTCAGGCCTTAAGAGATCATTTTTGATCAAGGAAACTGTCCACCTTACTATGTACTCTGGGTGAAGGCTGCTTCCCAAGGGACAGTAAGATGCATAGTCAATGTGGGAGGGGACACAGAGCACACCTGGGGCGCCAGGCTAACACACACACACACACATGCACACGCACACGCACACACAGGAAACCGAGGCAGGAAAAGCAGATTTCCCCCAATCCATGGCTGCCCCGTGGGGGATAAGAACAGGAGAATACAGTGAAGATTAACATTTCTAAATAAAATATCCAGACAGTGGGTAAGAACTCTACAAGCTGGGCACTGTCCTCTGCCGCTCCGAGGCCAGGCCACATGTGGCATTTAACCCTGCGCCCCCTCCCCTGGCACCCCTAAAGTGGATTGAGGGGGAAAGAAAAGCCCATCAGCGGTCTGGAAGAGCGCGTAGGACCGTGGATGTCTACTTGGTTTAAAAACGTTGTGTTGGGTGTGACAGCGCACTCCTGCAATCCCAGCACTCTGAAGGCTCAGGCAGGAAGATCACAAGTTCAAGGCCAGCCTAGACTACCTAGGAAGGCCCCATCCCTTTTAAAAAAGTTGTCCCAAGTGACAGGATGATGGCAAGGGTGTTGGAGTCAGTGGACAGCACCTGGTAGAGCTCTGTCCCTCTCTGCCATCTGCCCCGGTTGGGTCCTGAGGGTGGGGGTTGAGGTCCCCTCTCTGAGTTCCCTTCCTCTGCCAGGGGCGACACCTGCTGTACCCCGCCCCCTGCTGCAGGGGGATGATTCAGGGACCAGCCTGTCCCGCTCCCCACCTCAGCGCCCCTGTTGTCCAGGTCCCCTGCGCCCTCTGGTCTCCTCTGTCCACTCTCCGGCCTCCACTCCCGCGGCCCACCTGCTGCCCGGAAGTCTGGGGCCCGAGCAACGCTTCTCTGACTGGCGGGAGTTGGCGCAGGGGCTGAACTCGGGGCTCCCCGTCGGGGTCCCAGCCTGGGCGTGTCAGGTGGGGAAGGCGTGAGGCGCAGACGGCAACTTCCCCTAGGAAATCGCCACTGCCGCCCCCACGGAAGACTCACTTAAGGGGTGCTGGGTGGGGAAGGGACCCAGGCCCCCCCGAGGGGGGAGGAAAAGCGGGGATCCCCCCGGCCCCCACTCCGGCGCCCAGGCTCGGCCACAGTGGCTGCGAAGGGACAGCGCCGCCCACCCGGAAACTTTCCAAGACCCGCGTCCGCGGGGCCACCCGGGGGCCCGCCCGGTTACCTGGGTCCCGAGGTCCGGCCTCCGTGGACAGGGACGGGGCGCCAGGGCGCGCACTCCTGGCCGCCGGCCCGCGCGTGGCCCTGCACCTGGCGGAGCTGGTCTGCGGCGCCAGGCGGTCCCGCCCTGGCTCCCGGTGCGGCGGGCGGAGCGTCCCAGGGAGGAGCCCCGCGCGCCACCGACCCGACCGCACCCCCCAGCCTTCCTGCCCTCACCCAGGCTAGGGCACCCGACCGGGCACCCCTCCCACACCCCGAGGACTGGCACCCCGGGCTCCTGGGGCACAGGGCATGGAAACCTCCAGGAGGAGCAGGAAAGCCCAGCGGGAGAAGTTTGGGCTGCTCTGCACCCCACGTGGGGTCCGCAGGGTGCCCTGGGGCTCCTAGGCTGGAAGGTGCGGGGCCTGGCCTGCTGCCAGCCGTGCCAGTGACAAGAGGTGAAGGGGCACAGGGGACTAAAACAGCGCTGGGAACCCAGACGGTGGCCACTGCAGGTCACAGCTACTTCCTGCTGCCCCCACTGGGCCAGAAGACCTGGGAAAATCCACCATTTGCACAAAACCGGGCAGCAGGTGGGCAGACCCTTCCTCCTCTCTCTCCGCCTGCCTGGCTCTCAGGAGCAGCCCAGGACTGCCGCATACCGGGCCATCCTCTGGCAACTCCCTGACCCTGGGCGACTCCCCTTTGGCTGCTGGGTGTGGTCCCTGTGACAGTGAGTGGGTGGCAGTCTATTATCGCAGGTCCTTTCTGTGGTCCTGAATTGTACCCGGGCACCACGCTTTGTTAGAGTTTCTTTGCCCTTCTGTGTGTGTGCCCACGTTGCCCAGGCATGTCCTGTCAGAGCTAAGCTTTAAGCAGGCAGCCAACCTCTGCCAACCAGACCTTGACAAGGGCACCTGGCATGGCAGGGAGAGAAGCCTGCCCTGCGTGGAAGTGAGCACAGCCCTGGAAGGTCTCTTGCCACCTACGTGGGTGAGATGTCACTGCTGGGCACTCTGAGGCATGGACAGGAGGCCCCAGAGGGCACAGAAGGTGTGTGCTTCCTGGCACATTTCCATCCTTGGCAGTGATGGGCTCTGAGGCCAGAGAGAGCGTGAGAGCTCTTCAGGGCCAAACCTCACCCTGGGCACCACTGCCAGCTACCAGGCAGATCCAGCACACTGCCCACAGCCCTGCCCACTGGGGCCCGCAGTGTCAGAGAGGAGGCGGTGGTGCCAACCTAAACACGGGCAGCCAGTGGCCTGGTGATGGCTCTGGGCACACTTTGGACGAGCCCAGCGGCGGGGTACCACGGGCACCCGTCCCTGTGCTCGGGGGCTTTGCCCGGCTGGATGAGGGGATGGTGTGGAGCAAAGCAGGTGTGATGACAGGCACTCGGGGGTCAGAGCAGGGGAGAGGGGTACAGAGATGGGATGAAGACCAGCGGAGAGCCAGCCAGGAGAGAAGGCCGGGCAGGAGCGACCTGCCCATGGGAGTTAGCAGCCGAGCTGGGAGCAGGCAGGGCTGAGCACCCGGCTTTCCGGGTGAGAACAGAGCGGGAAGAGATGCCGGCACCTACCTGGAGCTGGGCCTAGAGCGGCCACTTCCGCCTTTGCTTTTTGGGGCTGTGATACCGAGGGAGGAACACAGGACCTCCTGCCACTGTGTCCAGACGGGGTCAGGTGGGTACCCGTTGCCCAGGCTGCAGTCACAAGCCGGCACAGGTGGTGGCTTCCAGCAGCAGAGTGGTACTGTCACCGTCCTGGGGCCGGAAGGTGCAAACCGTCTCTTCCCTGGTCTGCTGCCGGAGCTCCTGCGCTTCCGTCCCTGCCTCTATCTTTGCTGTGTGCTCTGGTCCTCGCCTTGGTGTGTCAGGACGGCAGTCCTAGGTAAGGACGAACTCAGGGCCCTTCGCTTCCTGACCCTGCCCGGACCCTCCTGGCACAGTGGCAGCAGTGGAGGGCAGCATCACAGACCTCTGGGCAGGACATGGCTCGGCCTCCGGCAGACTGCTCCCTCTCCGCGGGGCCAGGCGCCTCCTGTGTCACTCCGGGGGGTCGCCTCCTTGTCTCAGGAGCCTCCTGAGGTGCCAGCTCCTGAAGGAACCGGAGTGATGAGGACCCTGGTGGGGAGCTCACTTCTCTCTGGGACTTGATACGAGCAATTTTTGCTTGGAAAAAAAAAAACTGTGACTCTTAGCCAGGTCTGTAATCCTAGCAGCTGGGAGGCTGAGACAGGAGGACTGCTGAGTGTGAGCTCTGCCTGGCTACACAGGGTGCTGTGAGCCGAGCACACAGCAAGGACACAGTTACTAACTCAGTGTGGCTGAAGGCAGGCAGGTCTCTCCCGGTAGTAGTGCAATCACACTTACTTCCTGCATTACAGGCATGGGTGACACGTGCTCCCTGTCCCTGCCCCGAGCCTGCGGCCAGCTGCAGAGGCTGGGGGCTACTGCCCGGGAGGACAAGGAGGAGGAGGCGAGCCTCTGGGCAGCTTCTCCCTCAGCTTTGCAGAAGGCCCCTGCCTTGCCTTGAGAGTCGACAGCCTTTCCGATGGCCCCAGGTAGGGGTTAGCTGGCCTGTCACCAGAGCCACTTCCCCTGACCCGGTGCCCTGCTGGCTACTTCCAGGCCGACTGTCTGCAAGCCCAGGCCCGCCTCTCTCCAGCAACCCCACACCTGAGCACGGAGCCCAAGGAAGGACTGGCCTCAAACACCCAGAGAAGGTGCTGGGCAGCTCCGGCACGGTCCCTCATGGCAGGAAGCATGGGGCAATCTGGTGTCTGTGCCAAGAGAGGACAAGATGTAGGGCGCGGGGACGTGGTGTGGGTGTAAAAGTGCACTGGGCGGGAAGGAGCCCTCTGGGGAAAGGGGTGTGTGTGTGTGTGTGTGTGTGTGTACACCCACAAAAGAGCTGGAGGAAAACCAGGAAAGAAACAAACAAACAAAAAAAGAAAACCAAATGCCCACTTCGTAGGTTGCCGGGATCATGAGTGATTTTTGGTTTTGCTGGGATGTTGTCTGTGTAATAAATATTTGATAGGAATGCGTCATAATAATTAGTGTGATTAGGACCACGTTCGGCACTGGCCCTTGTTTTGTTGTTTTTGTTTTTGTGGTTACCAGGGATCAAACTAAGAGGCTCCCTACCACTGAGCTATATCCCCAGCCTCTTTTATTTCCTTTCTTTTGAGACAGGGTCTCACTGAATTGCCCGGGCTGGGCTTGAACCTGGATCCTCTGGCTCAGCCTACCAAGTAGCTGGGCAGAGGCTGAGGCCGCTGCCTCTCTGGAGAATCTGTGTTTGAAAGAAGCTCAAACTAGAGACACACAGGGATTCAGGCCAGGGTGGCAGAGCCACGGGGGAGAGGGTCCCCTCTGCAGCCTGTCCTTGTGGGGAGACTGCACACGCCTCGGGCCCCCGGACTCACATTCTGTAAATGGCTTTGCTCTGTAATAAGAGTGTGGTTGGGCCCAAGATGCTGCCCAGTATCCAAGGGACGAGTTTTGCTCCGAGGCTGTCTGCATCTAAGGACACCTCTAGTCCTCTGCCGCAACGGCCGGTAAACCAGAAACGAGCAAAAACAGCTGGGTGTGCTCAGGCCCTCTCCCTGTGACCCCCAGGTCCCCAGCTCATGGGGACACTTCCAGAAACAGGGCTGGGATGGCGCTGACCCGCAGGCACTGCACTGTCCTGCAGCCGGGGTGTGGGAGTGTCAAAGTCCTGGCCTCAGGAAAGACCTGCCTCCACCTGGCTCAGGAGCTGGCAGAGCTGGGAGCCACAGGTGCCCCCGCAGGGCTGCCCTCCTGAGGCCCAGCCTGACTCACTGGGGACAGCTCAAGGTGACCCATGATCCCTGTGACAAGTCGGGCCCGCGCAGGCATGCAGCTCCCCATCCGCACCGACACAGGCTGGGGAGAAAGTGCCCTTCGCTCTGAGCAGAGGATGTAAAGCCTCACCACAGGCCCCCGGCATGGTGCCCACCTCCAATTCCAGCACTACGAGGCTGAGGCAGGAAAGCCGCCTTTGGATCAAGGCCAGCCTGGGCTACACACTGAGTTCAATTTCAGCTTGCACTGCACAGCGAGACTCCAGCTTAGTGACTCAGAAAAGAAAATCCGTGAAAGCCGATGCTTCCCCAGCTTTTGCCACAGACCAGCTGCCAAGCTTCAGGGCCTCCGTATCTCAGTGAATTCTCCCTGAACCTCTGTCTATCACAGTCCCATTTCACAGATGGGAAAGCTGAGGTGAGCCTTGTCCCAAGTGGAACAGTGGAGTTTCAAATCAAGCCTGCTCCAGTTTTTGCAATCAAATGCAACACTGGGCTGCTTCTTTCAGTAATCAGAGGAGACATTCCGATTGCACCTAAGTTAAAAATACATATGCACAATTTTTTCTCTGTGACATGTCTACTCTGAGCTATCTTGTAAGTAGTGTTCAAAACAGGATTCCTGGGTTGGAGATTTAGCTCAGTGGCGCTACGCCTGTCTTGCAAGCCCAAGATCCTGTGTTCAATCCCTGGTAAGCACCCCCCCAAACAAACAACAACAACAAACTCAAAATAGTACCCTTATTCTCTTTCTTCAGTCAATCTGCTGGGTTCCATCACAAAACTATTACTGAGAGAGTTAGCAGCAGACTTTTGTGGTTACTGTTGTTTGAGACAGGGTCTCACTATGTATCCCAGACTGGCCTCAAACTTGTGGTGATCCTCCTGTCTCAGCCTCCTAAGACCTGGGATTCCAAGCCTGAACTGCCACACCCAGCAGGGTCAGGCATCCTGTCGAGTTTGTTTTATGGTCAGTGCCATGTGCCTCTGGTCCATTTGATGCATTAGAACGCATTAGATCGGGAGGGGCCTGGGCCCCTATTAGCCATTCCGGGCATCAAAAGTAAGAGGCCAGGTGGCTGCCTGTGGTCTCTCCGTGAGCCGCAGGCAGGTCCCTCCTCTTCACAATTTCTGTACAACCACGTGCTTTCCACTAGTAACTTCTTTCAGGTACAGCCCGTCTGGCACTACCCCGCGAGATCCCCTATGCTTTCCTGTCTGGGTAGCTTGTTCCTAACCTGCCTGATCTACAGACCAAAATGATCCTGGCTTCATTACAGATAGGAAGAGATGACCAGGGCTGTGTGAATAGTTCAGGCCCCTGCAGGTGTCCTCAGTCCCAGAACATCGATGTCTTTGTCCTAGGTTCTGGACTCGTGATGGCCTTTCCCCAGCCCCCTGGATCAGGAGACACAGCCGCCACCGCCGCCTCCTCTTCTCCACACACTGTGTTCCTCTGTCCTGCCCTCCCACCAGCCCCCGCCCCCTGGCAGCCCTGGTCACTGGCGCCGAGTGCATTGTGGGATTGATGACAGATGACCGATGCTATGGCTGAAGGGCTGATGATCAGCACCGAATGTGGGAAGCCCAGATCCTCCTCTTATCTGATGCGTTTTCACCCCCACCTGGAGGTCTGCAGGAAGCCCCTCACGTACCCTGTTTTCCCTGAGCTCAGTCCCCCCGATGGTAGAAGGGGACATTGCAAATCCTGCGAAGAGAAGGGCCAGTTAAGACCCAAAGCCCAGTTCAAGTCCAGGCTTGTCCGGGCGAGTCCTGGGCCGCAGGGGTGGGCAGGCAGGTGGCCACCGCTCTCCACCTCCTCCCCAGGCCGGGCAGTGACCTGGTCCCATGCCACCAGCGGAGGTGGAGGGGCTCAGACTGTAAGCAGCTCGTCCAAGGCCACATGACTGGCAGACAGTGTCCAGTTCCCTTGGTGCCCATCACAGCTGGCCAACGGTCAGATCACTGGCCTGGCTGTCCCAGTGTCTGGCAGGCCTGCCCCCCAGGGCCACCTTGGAACTTCACCCGCCCGTCCACACTGCTCCTGATGTAGCCAGATGCCCACAGGTGGGGACCCCTGATTTCTATTGTTTTTCTTTTTTGAGACAGGGTTTCACTTTGTAGTTCAGGCTGATCCTGAACTCACTATGTAGCTCAGGCAAGCCTCAAACTCACAACAATCCTCCTGCCTCTGCCTCCCCAGTGCTGGGATTATAGGTGTGAGCCCCCACACCCGGCACTGAGGTAGGTGGTCACTGGGGATCAAACTCAGGACCTTACACTTTCCAGGAGCTAATTCCCCAGCCCCCCACTCATCTACTCTTAATGCAGATCTTGACCAGCACCCATTTGGTGACAGCTAAGTCCATGCCAAGTGATACAGACAGTCTCCGAGGGCCTTAAGTTTACAACTGTTCTGCCTAATGACAGTGTGAAAGTGACACTCACTCTGTAGATCTGTGCTTCTACCTCTGACTTCTGACTCTCCCCGCTGGATGCCCTGTACACAGCCTTGTTGGGCGCAGCTCAGAGTCAGGCAAAACCACAGACCTTCTGCCGGGCGTGGCGTGCTGAGCACCAAGGTCTAAGTGCATTTTCTATTTCAGACCATTTCAGCTACTGATAGGTTTGTTCAAACCAGCACCACTGTATACCCCGTGGGCGGGAGGTATCACGGCCCCCAGGTCTACTCCTGGGGGCCTACGTGCCAGTGGGTACCTTCACACAGCAAAAAACATCTGCAGATAAGATGAAGTTAAGGGCTTTGCTTTTTGAGACAGGGTCTCACTTTGTAGTTCAGGCTTTTCTTGAACTCAATACGTACATAGCCCAAGCTGGCCTCAAACCCACAGCGATCCTCCTGCCTCAGCCCACCTGAGTGCTGGGACCACAGGGCCGTGTCCCACCACACCAGCTGAAGTGAAGGACCTTGAGTGGAAGATCAGCCCCAATGATCAGTGAGCCCACCGGAGGCCTGGGAGTCATGCCTTCTCCCCGAACTCCCCTCCTGTCAGATCAGCATAACTTCGGTTCTCACAGCAGCGGAGTCCTTCTGTGGCCCTCACGTGTGAGGCACCCAGGTCATGTGACTTCACGTAACCCCAAAACCCAGCTCACCTGTGAGGAAGCCGTCTTCTACACAACCACTGTTCCGGGACAGCCGAGCTCCGGCAGAGACCGCACTTCGAGAACCATTATCGTGGACCTGGTCATTCATATGCTGCTGCTTCTGCCCGATTCCTCTCAGAAGGCAGGTGCCTACAGGTAGTAAAAATATGTGCATAAGGAAAATAAAGGAGCCGGGAGGGCGTGGTGGCGCATGCCTATAGTTCCAGCACTTGGGAGGCTGAGGCAGGAGGATTGTCAGGAGTGCAAGGTCGGCCTGGGGTGCATAGTGAGTTCAAGGCCTATACAGTGAGGCCCTGTCAAAAAAAACAAAAGAAAACAATAATTTTTTTAGAGGAGAAAAAAGGTGACATGGACACGCGCGTGTGGTCAGCATCTGTGGGTTTGCTCCTCAGTATACCGGACACAAAAAATGTCTAAGCAGTATGAAGAAAACATCTGAAATTTGTGTCCTGTCAGAGCCAACAATGAGCCTTATTTATATTTTAAAATGAGTTAGTGTTTATTCAATATACATATATAACATGTATACAATTTGCCTTCAAATTGGGGGCATTTTGTTTATATATTTAAATCTCTTTATTTTACATAATGTGCTTTGTTTACTTAATTTGCATATTTTCATGTTATTTTGAAGTGCAAAATGTAGTGTTGTGGATTCTGGGTAATATACTACAGGCACCATAATTTATCGATTCCCTTATTCCTGAGTACTGCTTTACTATGGTCTCATTCACATTCCCCTAGTGCTAAGGATTCTGTGTTTAGCCCTCACCCTCGTGTCCTTGGTGAACTGTCTGCTCAAGACTTCTCCCTACTAAAACAATCTGTAGAAGTTTTCTTTGTTGTTGTTGGGTTTTGCTTGTCTGGTTTTGCTTTTATTGCTTGAGACAGTGTCTCGCTATGTAGCTCTGGCTGGCCTCAGACTCACAGTGATCCTCCTGCCTCAGCTTCCCACCTGCTGGGATTACAAGTGTGCACTGTCATGCCCGGAAGGAATTTGTTTTCTTACTGTTGAGTCCTTCCGGATATAAGTCCTTTCTCAAATACATGATTTGTAAGTATTTCCTCTCAGCCTGGGGATTATGCCTTATTTTCAGTGCCTTTCAATGTTGATGGAGTCCAATCTAAATTTTTTTTCCTTTGTACTGTATGCTTTCGGTCTGGAGGAACTCTGCCTGATCCCAGGTCACCAGGACCAACCCCACCCCCACAGCGGAAGTCTTCCAGGTGCGCATCTCCCACACAGCTCTGCGGCCCACTTGGAGTTACCTGTCATCGCAGGTGCAGGGCTCGTGAGTCCGCGTTTCCTCCGTCCCCTCTCCCACGCTGGTGTGCCTACAGGAGCCTGTGTGCGCCCTTGGGCCGTGTTCAGGCAAGGAGGTCGCCATGGCCAGGCTGGACCCAGGGACACTGCTTGCACCGCCTTCCAGGAAGGGCCGGTGGGAAGCAGGAGGCGGCCCAGGCTGGGACCCGCAGCCTCCGCTGTTCCTGGAGCCCTGAGCTCAGTCACACATTTGAAACCGGACAATTCCATGGTAAAGGCCGTGACCTCGCTGACTAAGCGTGAGGGTGTCACACGCAGTTCGGTGACAGGACCGAGACACACACGTGTGCACGCTCACACGCGCTCACACAGGTTTGCGCACACAAGTGCACACAGGTGTGCCCTCGCACGCACCTTTCCTCTGCCGTGGAAGGCTTCGCCTGGCAGTCTGCGGCTCCGTGGTGACGTCAGAGGGCACCATCCCCGCCATGGACGAGGAAAGCGGGTGGCAGACGAGCTGCGGGTCCCTGCCGGCCAGCAGGTGGCGCGCGCGCGGCAGGCCAGGCTGGGCCCGGGCCGCTCCGGCCGACCTCGGCGACCCCTGGGTCTCTGGCCTCCCGCGCTGAGACCCTCCGGACTCCTCCGGGCTGTTAGAGCAGGGGAGCCGCGCCTCATCAGTGTCACCCGCAAACAGAGGCGCCCGCGCGTCAGAGCCGTGACTTCACCTCTTCCTTGGTGGGTTAAGGGAGGGTGACTGTTAGAATCGTATGCGGGTTTTATTTCTATAAAATATCTAGTAAGATTTAATTGTAATGTCAGATCAAATTGGTATCCCAGGTGTAATTTTAAGTTTTGATTACAGCGATGTATAATTTGTATGCTGCCTTTTTCATATAGACGACAAAATTTAATGTTGTAGGAGAAATAGAATGTACATTTTCGGAGAAGTTCATTTTCACAATTGACTTGATTGAATTCATATTTACATCGTAAAGATATCGTCTAATTTTATACTTGGAGTATAATGAATTTCATTTTTTACTTGTTTGTTTACTTAGGACAGGGTCTCACTAGTCTGTAATTCAGGCTGGCCTTGAACTTACTATGTCCTTGAACTCAAGGTGATCCTCCTGCCTCAGCCTCCCAAGTACTGAGAACACAAGGATGCATCACCCTACCTGGCTCATTTATTTACACTTTCAAAGGACATTGACTGTCAATTTTTATATTGACTGATAAAGTTAAACGGATTAACCATGTACCACCCAATGCTTTTAGTATATATATGACTAATCTAGCTAGAGAACATATGCATTGCTCCAGTTATTGTTTTTGTGTGAGAGCATTTTTTTTTCTACAGTGCCAACGTGACCGGTGGTCACTAAGTTGTACGTTGTATCTCAGGAACACACTCCTCCTAACTAAAATTTGGGTTCTTTTGACCAAAACGTCCCCACCCCCAACCACCCTTCCTCCTACTCTGTTTCTGTTAGAGCAGCCCTTTTAGATACCAGGCACAAGGGGTCCCTGGTGAGTCATTGCCTTTGCCACTTTCTTCCCATTTCAGAGAAGACGTGGCTGGCTCATTTCATGTAACACAACGTCCTCCAGGCCCCGCCTGTTGTCACAACAGACAGAATGCCATCCTTTTTAGGGATGAATAATGTCCCGCACATACCACCTTCCTTCCTCCACTGATGGGCACGTGGGTGGAGCCCACATCTTGGCTCCTGGGAACAGTGCAAGCAGACGTCTCTGACACACTGGGTTCATTTTCCTTGGAGGTACCTAGGGTGCGGTTGCTGGGTCTAAATATTTAGGCTCATGGTAGGTCCCACGCCCTACACTGAGCCGCACCCCAGGATCTCCAGGCCCTAGCTACACTAGGAGTGAGCTAGAGAGCGCGAGGCCTTCACTCCTCTCTCAAGAGGCTGTGGGGCATCATGGGAAACTCCCTGGCCAGGAGACAGCAGGCCTGCCTCCGCGGCTCCCCTGAGTCAGAGGAGGCCCCGCCTGCCACTCAGCAGTGCTTAGAAGCCAGGGATGTGTGCCCAGAAGGCCTCCTAATCACAGAGGCGACCCTGTCCCCGTGGCCGGACTCCCCTTTCTCTGCCTTTCCTGCTTCCTAGTGGTCACCAGTTACCTCTGCTTCATGCAGTGGGCAGGAGGTGTGGGCGGGCACATTTCATACCACAGACACCTCCTCACCTAGGATGACGGACCCAAAGGTGGCCCAGGGACCCATGACCTGGACTTCGGACATAGAAGTGAGCTGGTTTTGCAAATACAAAGGGGACCAACAGATGGGGGCGGGGAGAAGAGGGCTTAGGAGGTAAAAACAATTAAGATGCACAAGCTCCACAGTATGAATGTGATCATGACATACTGAAGACATAGATGGATTAAAATTAAAAACAAAACAAAACAAAAAGTCAGGCACGGTAGTGCGCACCTGCACTCCCAGCACTTAGGAGGCTGAGGCAGGAGGATTGCTGGGAATTTGAGGCTACACAGCAAGACTTTGTCTCAAAAAACCAATCAGTCAATCGGAGAACAAGGATGAGCTGAAACAGAAAAGGACATTTTTTTAGTCACAACTTGTCTTCTCCCTGCCTAGGACACCCTGACCCATGTGCACTGAACAACTTAGCACTGTGGGGTACCCCTTCTGCTCTGGCCCCTCTCTATCAACCCCTTTGTACTTGCAAACAGAGTCATCAATTCCTGGTTTAAACTCGGAAATAGCCACAAACCCTAACATCTTTGATCCAGTGCGTGGAGAAACCAATAGCTCAGTTTAACAGGTTTGTTTCCATTCGACCACCATGAAAGAATCAAATATCCTGGACAAAATTCACAACAAAATTCATGGCCCTGGAGGATGGATGTGGTCACTATGGTCCCCGCAGAAGACTCACCACCGCAGAAACTCTCATCAGTGAAATTTGATAGTGACAAAAATGTGGTGTCAACCAATTTTCCGATATAAAATGTGCGTGGAAAAGAATTGGTCCCAGCAAAGAGATTTTCAGTCGATTGGAAATGAAAAGGGGGATGTTGGAAATAGCTTAACCGAGCTTTAGAGGCGATCGATCAAGGAATTAAATTGACTTAACAGAGTCCATTCCGGAAAACCCATTCCCAAGGAAAATTCATCAAAGTCACCACGCTTCTGAGTTATGCACTTATGTTGAAAATGGTCCCCTGGAGCCAGGTGTGGTCCCCGGGAGCCAGGACGCTTGCAGTCCAGGCCCATGGAGGCTGAGTCGGGGCAGCCTCGGCTACATAGTGAGTCTCAGAAACATCAAACCAAACCAAATCAAAAAACCCAAATGACTCCTCTGTGGAGCTACTCTATGGGGCTGTCCCTGAGGAAGCAGGAGTCTGACCTTTCCAAAACCAAACCCGGAGGATCTAGGAAAGGTTGTATCACGTGACAGTGCAGGCTGGGTTTTATTGTTAAGATCATTATTAGTAACATGAATTTGGGGGCTCACTCCATTGCCCAGGCTGGTGTAGAACTTGTGAACCCCAGAGCTTCTCAGCCACAACCTTCTGAGTAGCTGAGCCCACAACCCATTTCATTATTTTATTCATTATTATTGGATTCTTTTTTCTTCTGATTTTAAAGGAAGTTGAAGCATGTCTGAAGGCTCCTGAGCAGTGTGGTTAACAGTGCCCTTGTGGGGTCTGGGTCAAGGCAAGGAAGAAAAGGTGGGGCGAACACGGGGTCAGGCTGCAGCCAGCCCCCGCTCACTGAGGCCCAGGCTCCATGCGTGGAGCTCCTTGCCAGTGGCTCTCTGGTCCTGCAGCCTGGAGCCCGCCCGCAGCAAACCCCAGCCCTGCAGGCCCCAGAACTCAAGAGCCCTGAGCGCTGCCTGGAGAAGAGGTGTAGACAGGACTCAGGGACGAGCTGTGTCTGGGTCTTGCGCAGCTCCAGACACCAAAGGACATAGAGGGAGTAAGTGTGGTGTGGCTAGAGGTGGGGCAGAGAGAGACGCTTCAGAAAAGGATGATGTGTCAGGTCTGTGAGGGATCCCTGCTCCTGGGGAGGCTGAGGCAGGAGGATTGCGAGCGGGAGCCCAGATGGGGCTTCCCTGTCTCAAAGTAAAAATAATAGGACTGGGGGCTAGGGAGTTAGCTCAGTGGTTCCGGCGCCTGTCTTGCAAGCGCAAGGGCCCGGGTTCAAACCCTGGTAACCACATACAATACTGGTGGTAGAGACTCACACCCAGCAGCAATCAATACCACATACCACAGTGCCGGGCGTGGTGGCTCACGCCTATAATCCCAGCACTCGGGAGGCAGAGGCAGGAGGATTGCTGTGATGTGAGTTTGAGGCTGAGCTCAGGGCCAGCCTGAACTACAAAGTGAGACCCTGTCTCAAAAATAAATAAATAAAAAATAATAGGACTGGGATGCAGCTCAGTGAGGCCTGGTAGACACAAGGCCCTGGCGAGGAGAGAGGTGGGGAAGGGAGAGAGAAGGAAAAAGGAGAGAGAGTGGAGATTAAATCTAGTCTCAGTACACATCTGTTTGTGCTTTCTAGTAATAATTTAATTTCTGAGCTGACCTTCGGTGTCTTACATCATCATATTCTCACCACTTCTCATCATCACGATGTAATTACTCACAGCGTCTCACCGGTTCGGAGGCCTCGAGTATTGATGCCTTCGGACTTTTCAATATACAGAAGACAATGGCATTTCATGGCTCTCTGGCCTCCTTCTGGGCACCTGGGTGAAGGTCAGAGTCTCTAGCGGCCCGGCACGCGAGGCCGGGCAGTGACAATCTCCAAGGCTCTGGGGAGCAAGGGCCCGGGCTGAGCCTAAGCGTCGCCCTGTCCCCTCGGTCGCCTGGCACCTCACCGGTGGGGCCTTGAGATCTGCTTGCCGCCCAGGGACGACTGCGGCTGTGACCGAGGGCTGAGCAGAGCAGTGACTCCGGGAGCCCCATCGGGGGCGCTGTGGAGGATGAGGGGCCACAGAGGGAGACTCAGGGCAGCTCCAGGTTGGAGCCGCCCGGGAGGTGGCTAGGGAAGGTCTGGGGACCCCGACACCTGTGCGGAGGACGAGGCTGCAGTGAAGAGAGGGGGCCTAGGGGAGGGGCCCGGGACCGGGACGGGTGCAGGGCAGGGGCCCATCCTCAGACCCAAACCTCCCTCCTCCCTGGGCACTGGGATTGTCCTTTTAGACACCAAGACAGTAAGCCACTTCAGACGATTCTATCATGGGCACTGACAGAGCAGACCAGGGCTGGCTGTGGGTTTTCTGCTGACACCCCCTCCTTATCGCATATGCCGGCCCCACTGGAGTTCTGGAGTTTTAATTTTTTTCTAACTTTTTGAGACAAGGTCTTGCTATGTAGTTCAGGCTGACCTTGAATTCACTACATAATCCGGGCTAGCCTTGAACGCTCCCAGCCAGAACTCCTCCTGCCTCAGCCTCCCGAGTGCTGGGATTACAGGCGTGCCCCACTACACCTGGTGAGGCATCATGAACAAGTAGGAAGGCCAGAGGGCACAGTTCTCCCTGACTGGCTCAGAAGCAGCCGGCTTTGGCTAACCCTGAACCCCCAGGTGAGCCCGGGGTTGACGCCAGTTAGCGGCTGGTCCACATCTTGGACACTCCACAGGACATTTTTTCTGTTCTTGAGTGTTTTCTGCTGCCTCTCCTCACTGTCTCGCTGTGTCATCCTGTCATTTTGCAAAACCCTTGTCCTTCTGGGAAAGGATTAACAAAATGACATGGTGTCAGTGCTGTTTAACATTCAGGAAATTCAGCAACGCATATGCAATTATCAATCATCTTTACCAGATGGCAAATGGATCCCTTTCACCAGAAACTGAGCAGCAAACATCTGAATCCATCACCAACCCAACATTTAAATTCATATCTATTTTCAGTCTGACATCCTTAATGAGTTGGTGTAATGGAAATTGGAATCTTGGCCCTATATTGTTGGCTGATTTTTAACAGCTCTAAGAATGCAGACCTGGGATTGAAAAATCATCATTAAACAAAATCTCACAACTCACAATTTCTTTTTCATTCTTCTCTTTCTTCCTCTTTCATTTTGTTTTCTGGTACTGGGGCTTGGACTAAAAAATTTTGCACTGAGCTATATCCCCACCCTTTTCTCTAGTTTTTAGTTTTTACTTTTGAGACTAGATTTTGTTAAGTCACTAAAATGTCCAGATCAGGCTTGAAATCGCAATCCTCCTGTCTCAGCCTCCCAGAACACTGGGATTACAGATGTGTCACCATACCCAGTATAATTTGCAATTTTCATATAATCTATCTATACTTTTTAAAATTTCTAATGCTTGAATTCCATAATCAGACTGGACTAATTAGTGAGAACAATAATCTAGTGTTTTGTTGGCTAACATTCGCCATTTAGTGTAAACTTTCATTTGGTTACACAAAGATCTAAAGATCAATGAATTCTCTATTAGATTAAAAAAAATTTTTTTGAGACAAGGTCTCCCTGTGTAGTTCAGGTTGGGCTTAAACTCAAACTGTTTTCAGAATCCAAGGTGATCCTCCTGCCTCAGCCTCCTGAGTGCTGGGATCATAGACATGTACTCCTATGCCCTGGCTATCTCTACGGGATTAAAGCCCATAAGGTTCCAGGGCCAGGTTGTAGATTTCTGCCTTCTTCATGTTTCCCAAAGATCTCTGAAGTTTGGCTTTTGCCAGTAATCAAATTGAATGGTAACCCTGGTTGGCCTGGTCTCTGTGCACTCAGGACCGTGAGTGGTTCTTACAGGCAAATTGTGAGCTCCCAACTCACATGCTCAGGTCCTGGCCCCCTGGCCTCAGACTCGAGTGCATTTGGAAGACACCTTCACAGAGGTGACAAAGGTCCAAGGAGGTCATAGGACCAAAGCCAAGCCCAGCATGTCCTGAGTGTCCACATGGGGAAGGGAGGGTTCAGACGTCAGGAGTGACCAGGCCTGCGGGACACGGCAAGGCTGCCGCTTCGAGCCATAGCAGGGTGGCTTCCGGACAGGCCAACCCTGCCCACACCTTGGCTTGACTTCCGGCCTGCAGAATTATGGGAAATAGATTTGTGCCGTTGGGCCACCCCGATGCATGGTGTCTCACAACAGCAGGCCTACCAAAAACTACGGTGGTCTGTGCTCGAGGACCACAGTTTAAACCACATTTTTCTCAATATGACTAACTATAATGGAGAATTACCCCGGTGGATAAGGAGGCAGGGGAGCTGGGCACAGGGGGCTTTGAGATCAGAGCCCCAGGGTGATGATATTTAGTGTGCCGAAGCCCACAGGGCAGTGCAGCAACAGACTGGCTGACTCTAAAATCCAAGCCAGAGTAGCCGGTGATGCCATCTGGCCCAAGACTGCGGCATCCTACGGCTATTTGCCAGCAGAGAGAACAGTCGCCCAGAGCCTGCCCACGTCCGTGCACCATCAGCTGGAGGACCCCATGGTAACGTGCGGTGCGGTGGGACAGACCGTGAAGCCGCAGGCAGGCTCCGGGCCTGAGAGCCCAAGGCTGGCGGACCTCTGGGAAGAAGGGTCATGCAAGTGACACGTATCAGTCTGACGGACACAGAGACACAGAGGCCTCTGGCTCGCACGGAAATCTCTACCGAAGGCTCGCTGCTCCTTCCCTCCACCGTGTCCCCACCTGGAACTGTTTACGCTGTGTCTCCTCCATGACACCTCCCTGACCAGCTGCCCACTGTCCATCCGCCCACTGTCCACCCCACCGGCCTTTGCGGTCCACTTCATCTGCTCCCTCAGTAGAAGGTGCAAGTGAACTTGGAACTGACAGTCAGAAATCTGCTTGCTGGGCTCAAATGAGCTCGGAATATTCAAACAAACAAACACGCAGGCATAGCTCTCATCAGATAAAAACTTTATTGTACAATCTTATAAAGCAGCTTTACATTAAGCACAAACAATCCATTTACTTTTTATAGAAACAAAATACCTTTCCATCTGCAAAAAATCAAGTTTTGCTGTATAGAAAACTAACATGTGCACATTGTGCTTCGACTGCAAAGTCTGTACAGCTTTACAAAGGACCACCCTTCAGAAGGGCATCCGGTAAACACGTTATTGCATATTTAACACATGGTGGAGACCCACATGTACAATGGAGGAGGAACAAGGAAGACAACGAAAGAAGGACGGAAATAGCAGCTTTCGTGACAGTTTGCAGACAACGAAGCAGGGGACCATGGCCGCGTCCGGAGCGTTGTGCTTGGGTCCCACACTCCGGGCGGCTTTGACGAAGCCTTTATGTACAGTAACTCCTGAAGGCTCAACCTGACCTTCAGCTGGAAACTTTGGGCTGGTTTTCTAACTAAGTGGCCGCTGATTTAATATTAAAGCTAACTCAAGTGGAAAAAAACACAAAAAAACCCAATACCTCTAATCTTAAAGAAATGTGGAAGGGGACATCACTTTAAAATACCCTCCCTATTCTCCAAAACTTAGAATACGTAAACAGTGTACAGCATTTGGAACCCTAGGACAGGCTGCTGCCGTCTCGAGCCCGGCATGCAGGGCCTGGTTCCAGGCAGGGTGCAGCCACCCACGGCGGTCACCTGTGTAAGACGCAGGTCCTCCAGCTTGCTGGGCTCTCACGGCCCCAGGATAGATAAAGACAGAGGCAGATTCACTGGGGGCATGGGAGCTGCACCCAGGTTCACAGGTGACTCTGAGGTGTCCCGTGACTTGACGAGCCCTGCTCTGAACTGATAATGCCACTACGGTTCACCTCATCCTCTCTGAAATTCTGGGCTCACCAACAAATCAAGCTGCTGTTGCAACATGGAAGGCAGTGAAAAAAATCAACAGCAATGCCGTTTCTGGGTCAAAAACCTTTCCTTGTTCGGTGGAAAAGTACAGCCGTAGTGTTAAGGCACTGGAACCCGTTCCGGAGCAGGACCACGCTGTCCCTACTGGTTTCCCTCATCTGAAGACCAGCGCACAAGCGCAAAGCACAAGTCTACACCGTTCTAAGTAGTAACATGTATGTATGATGTCTAAAAGGGATGCAGGGTTGGGAAGGTTGGATGTAATTTTTAACATTGATTCTGAAAACAAAAGTGAAGGAGTCCTCATTCTTGTTGCTGACAGTAAAATGCGGACATTTCAATGCTGCGGAGACACTGAATGTCTAAAAGCTACAGAGCTCCAGGGCTGGGGAGACCTAGCCACCCACAGCTGTCTGTTACGGGCCCAATTAGGAGTTGCCACACAAACTGGGAGCTTAAGCTTATTTTTCTGTGGCCAGCTGAGTACTGTCTTCCGCGTCGGGCTGTCTCTTCTTCACTCTTGCCCCTCTGGATGCTAATGAACATTTAACACAGACCACACACGTGTATGTGTATCTATGTTCCAGTTTCTAAATAGTGTTTGGGAGGCTGAAGTCAATTAGATACGGTGAACAGCAGGTAAGCCGCTCAGCCCTTACGTGGACAGACGGCTGAGAGGTCACCGGCACACTGCACTGGGTTTCGGGCCCCAGAGCACATGGAGTCTCATGTTTCCAAACTGTGTGACAGTATCAGTGCAGGGTTCTAACAGACCCTCAAAGAGAACGCAGAGCGAACTCAGAGCCCGCTGGTTGGCAGTGGATGCCTGGGGCCGGACAGCAGACTCCACCCAGGGAGAAGCGGTTACGAAACCTGCTACGGGAGCTTCAGCGGGACCCAAACCTAAGCGAAGACCTGATTCTACACGGGCAGCAAACTAAGTCCCATCTCTTTAATAACTGGAATAAATTAAAGTGAAATTTCTAAGAAAAATGACAAAACCAATGATTTGAAAAATGATAGTCGAGAATAAGCCAGGCAAGAAAAAACTATGACTCATGTATGTGATACTTAACTCAGTATTTTTCCTTAAAGGGGGAAGGTCGATGAGGGTGGGCTTAAAATTACTATCTCCTTCCCTGATCCAGGATGGTAATAACATTCCATATAACATTCCTACTAAAGTAGATAAAACTCTCCAACGCATAGTTGGAAATTAAATACAAAATCCTCAGCAGTGAAAATCATCACTTTGGGGACCGAGGAAGGGACAGGATTGATTATCAGACTTTTACTGATTGTAGATCAAGTTTCACAAAACAGATAACATTTTTGTAATTTCTTGTGCAGTCAACAAGTTGTGCTTACGTTATAGAACTGTGAAGCCTGAACACTATGTGTTTTATACATTTCAAAAAAAAAACACAATCCAAAATATTCTCTGTATATAACAAGTTGAACGAATGCTCTTCTGCTCCCAAGAAACAGATCTACAGGAAAGAAACACGTTTTTCAATAGTTGTACACAGTCCTCTATCCAGGCTACAGGTACATATTCACTGTATGACAGCACAGCATTGTCTTAAAGTCTGCTTTCAACACAAATATAAATAGTCACATTTTAAAAGCGCTCCATACTAAGTTTTCGAGTAAGTGCCGGCCAGGGAGAGCTACTTACCATGGTCCACCCCGTCAGGTCGCAGTGACTGGAGGGCGGTGGGACGGAGACGGTGATGACTGATGCCCTTGTTCCGCCCGCAGACTGAACACTCTGCTCTGCCACCTGAACGTCTAACCCACCTGCCCCAGAAAGCGAGAATTTATTTCACCAGAGTGTTTTGCTACTGTCCACAAAACCCAGCACACAGCCTTTTAAAATGTGCCTGTGCCCCGCTGAGAGCCCGCAGTTCCTGTGCAGAGGAGGCCGAGCGTGGTTTTGGTTGTGAGCTCTAATTGTGCTTTGCCCTGCTGCCTTTAAGGTAGCTCTTCCACCTCCGGACAAATTCCTTGAAGATCGGGGACTCGTCGATGGTGCTGAGCAGCTGCAGCTGGTTGATGTGGGTGGTGTGGTAGTCCCAGCGGGCCAGGTTGGGCGCGATGCCCAGCATGAAGTGTCGGAGGTCGTAGATGGTTCCTGAGCCAGTGTCGTACAGAGGCAGCATGGCTTTGAGGGACCCCATGCCACGCTCGTACAGGGTCCTCGCTTCTTTGCCAAGCTTCTCCCCTGCCGTCTCTTTTAAGTCATACAGCCCAATTAAGGAATACATAAAGCCATTCAAAACGAAAGAGCTGGGAGTGGTTGGATATTCTTCGTACCAGTCATGTTTATTCATAAACACAGCTTTGACTCCGTGCTGCTCAGATGGGAACTTGTAAGGGGCTGTTGCCCGTAAAGCTGAATGGAGGAATGTGTGGTCTTTTGTTAGCAGGTAGGCCCTGACCAGCGTGGACATGGCTTGCCCTTGGGCCATGGCAGAGTACCACCCCGGCTCTAAGGACTTAAAGCCCTCCCCTAACTTTCGGGTCACCATGATGGGCCATCCCCCTTTTTCATCCTGGTTCCTGACCAGCCAATCGCTAGCAGCGAAGAACGCAGCCATGTGGGCTGTGGTAGAGATGGTGATGTTGTCGAGAAATCCCTTCCCCTTGGCAATCAACCTCACCACCTTTTTGGGCATTATTTTGGTTGGCTTAACAGCTTTCGTGTTGGAAAGGCCCACTCCTTTCCTGAGGTCGGTGACCAGGTCTCTGGTCACTGTGCTCCATGAAGTTCGGGGCCCGATGCCATAGTACACGTCTCTTTCTTTAAAAGCAATCAGCTGCGTGTTTGAGACATAATGTACAGTGAAGAGCTGGTTCTTCTCTGTGGTCTCTAGGACCACGGACACACTCCCATTTGTCAAGAACTTGAGGTCAAAGGAAATAATAAAATCTTTTGTGTTTCCCAGTTGCAAGGACACACCTTCGCTGGTTTCTGCAGAGGGGGATATATCAACAGAGAGTTGTTAGAATCAAAGCACTTTTGCATTAAACATAACTAATTTATCTCTAACAACACTGACTGTATGAAATTACAGTGCTGGCAAATTATATGAGTTCTCTTACTGGGTATTTTGTATGTTACATTATTTCTACTTTTTTACCTAAATTATTCATAAACAAGTGATAGAACTGAAGAGCACCGGACTGAGAACTCTTGAGACTGCCTCAACAACCTCGTGCCGTGCTGAATAAAACAGTCTGCCCTGTCTGGTTTGTACTAAAGGATTCAGAACAAATAACCGGGTATCAATGATCAGACGTCTCCTCTAGGTCTAAGGCCAGCTAATCAATGATCAGTGACAATCCATATACTTCCAGAAGCATTCTGCAAAAAGAGGAAACGAAGAGCCAAAAGCTGGCTCAGCACGTAATACTGCGAATGAGAAGCTTGAAGTCTCAGAATGAACAGCGACCTGTGAATTTTCACTTCACAATCAAATTAATATTTAACATGTGCTCGTGCTTCACATAAACTGACTCCTTCAAAGGCTCTTCCGCTCCCATCTGAGGATGAGGATGCAGACACGGAACTCACCCGAGGTGCAGAGCCAGACCTGGCTGTGTCTGGCTCCCCAGTACCTGTTCTTACTGAGATGCTGAAAATCAGGGTGGTTTTGATAGTCTCTGGAGTTATGAAAAAATTACTGGTAATGAGGCAGCAGGCTCATGTACATGATGCAAAGTGATGGGGGAGCACAGGCTCCGGAGTAAAGAGCTTAGACCTGGTTTCCTGCTGCTAGTTTTGAGAACAGACACACTTCTTTGAGCTCAGTTTCTTCACATATGAGAGATAATATTACTCCATAGGGCAACTGTGAGAATTTTTTATAAGACAATGGCTTAAAACACAATGATAAAAATCTGAAATATCAAAGAGAAGTGTGAATATCTATCTTATGTAGCTTAAATTCCAAGAACACATATTCATAGATGATCTCCTTTGATCCTCACATCTGAGGCTGACGAAGCTGAAATCATTCTTTCCACTCTACAGGTGGAGATATGCAAATGGTTCTTCTGAGGTCAAAAGCTGATCAGTGGCAGAGCAGCGTCTAAACTCCAAGTTTCCTGAATCTAAGTTCAAAGGCAGGTGATAGTGGGAGCGGCACCCTGACATCCATCAATCGAAAGGCTGTTTCTTAGACACCGCCGCACGGTCAGATCTCGGCTTTAAGGGAGCTTTTGTGTGTCACCAGGGCCACACGACTGTGCACACAGTGTGCAGAGACGGATCCCCCAGCACGGACCCCTGCGGGCTGAGGCGCTGACTCAGAATCACTTCATTTGACAGAGAGACAGCTGTGAAAGCTGCCTCGGGATTGAGAATATTATGATGTACTGAGGAATGCTCTGAGTGACTTTTCAAAAACTGATTTCAAAGTAAACCTTTAATTCAGTATCAGTTCACTTTATCTGGCAAAATGTCAACATTTATTCTTTCTTCACTAGCATTTTCCTGCTTCTCCAGTGAAATGGAATTGGAAGCCTGGTGCAGCAGCCCTGAAACACTGGAGGCTGGCTCCGCCCTGAGTCGTGAATCACTCGAGTCTTCATGATGAAGCTGACTCTCATTCATCAGACGGCGTCATTAACCACGACAGCTCTTCTGGCCAAACCGGGTAAGAGCGACCACCTTTACAAGTCCAAGTGAGACGACATTGGAGAAGAACTCATTTCCTGCCAGAGCTCTGTCCTAATTCTCACTTTTTTGTAAAAATTTAATGAAATGACACGGTTCAATCGATCACCTTATTATGTTCTTAATATACCAGATCAGTCCAAAGAGTGCAGTAACAAACCATGGCCGGGAAAGCACTTCCTGTTCCTACACTCCCGGCACCAGCAGAGGGGGTTACAGAGTCACGCAGCAGTGACCGCAGAAGTCCTAATCCTCCATTTAAATTAAGCAACCAACAATGGTAGTCTTCATATTGATGTTGAGTTCTTAATTTGCAGCTCCACATGAGGTTGATGGCCTGCTCCAGTTATCCAAGAGGAACAAACACAACGGCTGACAACAGCTTGGAAATATACCTGACCGGGCTCTGAGTTCTCTGAAAATGTAATGCTATCTGGGGACCCCTGCTTCAAATAAGGAAATTAGTAAATATTTACTAATACAGAATCTTCATTTTTCTATTGTTCGAAATTGATGACCCTGCCCTCTCTGAATGGTCATTCCCAGGAGTTACTATCACTGTTTATTCCTGACTGTGGTATACACTTTGAGCAACACAGGATGACAGACATTTAAAAGCAGCCTTGACACTGGTCTTTCTCAGTGATGTTTAGTTTTCATACTAAGAGCACCGGCCATAAAGGTGAAAATAAGTAAGTGGATCTACAGCAAACTTCTGCAGAGAAAAGTAATCAACAAATGAAAAGAACCTACAGAACGGGAGAAAATATTTGCTAATAATGTCTGTGATAAGGGGTTCATATCCAGAATATATCAGAAACTAAGCAAAGGGGAAAGGATCTGAATACATCTTTTTCTAGAGAAGACATATAAGAGGCCCAAGGCCATCTGACATTCCTCATCACCAGGGTACTGCAAAAGAAAACCACAACGAAATTTCACCTCACACTTGTTCAAAAGAACATCATCAAAAGACAAAAGCTAACAAAAACCCGCTGAGGGGCTGGGTATTTAGCTCAGTGTTTCTGACACCTGCCTGGCAAACGCAAGGTACCAAGTTTGATCCCCCGTAACCACAGACCACAATGCCAGGCATGGTGACTCATACCTGTAAGCACGGCACTCAGGAGGCAGAGACAGGAGGATTGCTGTGACATTCAAGGCTGGCCTGGGCTACATAGTAGGTTCGGGGCCAGCCTGAGCTACAAAGCTAAACCGTCTCAAAAAACAAAACAAAACACCCACTGAGGGCCTGGAGAAAAGGGAACTTTGTACACTTTGAGAAATCGTGGAAGGTGGCACAGCCACTATCTCAAAAACTGGAAATAGAACCCCCAGCAACCCCATTTCTGGGAGTAAATCCCAGAACAGATGAAATCCTGACTCTTACATTCCCCTGCAGGGTTATTCACAATAGGCAGGACATGAAATACCTTAAGAATCCATTCACAGAATGACTGTATGTGAATTATGTATACAATGGGATACTCAGCCATTTCCAAGAGCCTGGATAAACTCTGAGCACACAACGCCTGCGAAATAAGTCAGAGAAAGACACTGCATGTGGGATCTAAGAAAGGTGAAAAGCAAACTCAGTAAGTTCTGGGGACCTAATGTACAGCATGGTGACTACAGACAATAGCACTGTACTGCACTGGACACTTCAAGTGTGCAGAAAGGAAAGATCTTCAGTGCTACTACCACACACGTGCGCATGACACACACATGGAAACTACATGAGGTGGATGATGTGTTCACTAATCTGATGGTGGTAATCCATTCACAAATATATGTATCAAAGCACTGCACTGTACAACTTAGATAAATGAAATGTTATTTGTCAGTTATATATTAGTAAAGTTAAAAGTCTTTCAATCCATGCATGTTTTCTCTGTAACACAGTCAGCACGGTTCACTTAAGCGACAGGTCTACCCTGCTGAGAGCGGCGTGCGCTGCATGCAGCCTCACAGATAACCGAGACAGGACGGGCAGAAGAGGTGCTCGCAAGGAGCCTGCGGAAGAACAGCGGGGAGACAGGGAAGGAAGGTCATGGGAAGGAAACAGAAAAGGGAAGCTAGTGTAACTTCAGAGAGTAGGCCTAGCGTCATCATGCTCTAATTCATTCGATTTTATAATCTCAAAGAGAATACATTATTTAACAAAATAATAAAAACACATGCTACATGTACATATAATGGTACTTACAATGATTTTTATTTTCTTTCAGGAAAAAAACTCCACATCAAGAAACAAAATGTAAAAGGGCGACAGTATTCAGCCCACGGTCCTCCAGAGCCACACCTCACTACACCCCATGTGTCCCTTTGCACACGCCCTAATTTCTTTAGAAATGCAGTGCTTCCCTCCCTGCCTGCAGCTGCATCAAGTCTGGACCTTGTGAAAGCCTCAGCTCTCAGGCCTGTGTCTGTAAAGCAGCCTCTCCAATGCCCTCCTTGCTCTGCTGAGGAAAACCTTGGGAGGGGGGAGGACTCCCACCCATTCTCCATCCCCTCAGGGCATGTGGGCACACTCAGGGTGTCAAGGCATGCAACCCTCTCCCAGCTAGCATGCTTACAACAGACATCCAACCTTGGTTAGGTGTTGCCCACCAGCCAAGAGCTGCCACACATCTCTCCAGTATATACTTAAAACTACCTTAGAAGTTTTATTTCCAGCTCCTGGCCACAGTCCAGCAAAGGGCTAACATGAGGATCTCTCATGCATGACGTGGGAATCTACCTTCTGTATAACCCACAGCACCTAAAAGTCCACTATGAAAACCACAGCTCCAAATAGGACAGTGTCCAAAAGGCTGTTCAAAGAAAATCTCTCCCACTCAAGTATCAGGAGAGATTCTACAAAATTTGGGGGAAAAAATCACTTCATAACTAAGGTGTCCTCTGGGGAGGGACAAATTCCTTATCAGGTTATAAGACCCTCATCAGCATAAGATCTTCGAGGTCTTCCGATCACCTCCCACCCTCCGAGTCACTTGTTGTTCCCTGTGAGCCCAAGAGCGGCAAGCTTGGGTGTCTCTGTCTCTGCAGCTCAGAGCAGCATGATCGGGCCGAGGATCAGCTTTTCCTCCAAGTTGTGTTTTCTGTCTTTATCCATTAATTCACCTTGTACTGTTATGACTCTCAAGAGAGCAGGACTCGGGCTGCTATTTTCTACCTTCCTCTAGACTATGTATTAATTAATACAAACTAAGCTCTTTGAGTGAACCCGAAACTCAAAGTTCTTTTGCTTGGTGTCAGACTTTGCTCCTGCAATAATGTCTCAGGTATCACAAGATAAATATTCTTAAATGTTTCCTTGTAATTTCTCACCAGCCAAGTCTGTTGTTTTACAATAAGCAAAGATGCTCTCTACTGGAATACTACAGAGCGCGTGGGGGTGGGGGTGGGAGTTCTAGGCACACAATAAAAACTAAAGGTCATCCATTATTTGCACTGTATTAAAAACTCATAAATCCATTACTTACGGCCATCTAGAGAAGCAGATCTGTACTGTGGCTTTCAAGGTCTGTAAGTTTCACAGTCATCAATAAAAGACAAGGAGGGAATACAGAAAAGGTCCTGTAACCTCCCTTCTTCTCCATGTACTGAGTGGAGGGTTGGTGGAGAGGAGGAGATGAGTTCTGATCTTGAGAACATTTCTCACAAAGAGAATTAAGCCTGAGGTGCTAAGATGATTTCACTGTCTTTTTAAGTAATGGACTCATTAATTCTCATGGATATTGATCAATGCAGAAAATAACATTACATCCTAATTAATGAGACTGTCTTAGTAAAAAGGGAAATGTTGCATAAAGTTAATGCATAAAGTTAATTTGATTTTATAAATGATTTTATTAATGAAAATGGTTTTACATGAAGTTTGAGATAATTTAGTACATTAGCAAGATTCACTATGGAAGCAGGCCTATTTGGTAATGTTATATTTTCTTGAAAAAATAAAAAGCTTTTAGTAAAAGATATGGAAAGAAAAGGATAAAGCTCCATAAAAAAGGTTTCTACTTTATGGCAAAACAGTTTAAAAACTGAACTACAGTGGTACCTCAGGGCTTGTCTATTGGCTCTTGGCGCATGACAAGTACCAAAGATCACAGAAACAAAGAAATGTTTCTGGAAAGGGCAGTGAGCCAGGACGCAATTGATACAGTTAGTTCCAGCTTGTGTGCTGAGTCCTAAACAAATGATTGGTAACTGGGACACAATTTTTGGTCAAAATGTGTACGGTACCAAATTTGACAAGCTTCAAAGCAGTAGAGCACCAAGGCATGACTGTACACAGTGCAAAAACACTACCACACACCGCACTGGGGCGCAGCTGTGATGACAGAGCGATGCCTGGCACCTGTATCGCCCCAAGTTTGATCTCAGCACTGCAGAAAAAATCCAAAACCAAACCAAACCAAAGACTTACTCCTGCAGGTTACGGTCCCTGCTCGGTGACCCCGACAGCAACATTCAGTCTAAGGCCTGCCTGGGTCCTCACACAGTAAAGACTTTTTTACGACCTTGATCTTTTAGCTGTTTCTTCTTCGGGGACTTCCTTTCGGTGACACCATGTATTTATGTATGTAAAAAAAAAAGGTCTGCTAACATGCTTTTTAAAACCACATGAACATTTTCAGGGAGTATCAGAAGTCATAAATCAATATAAAATTGGCAGCCCCACACAGTGTGTTACTGACCTGGGGCAATGAACTGCTTGACATTGGTGAATCTGGCCTCGTCAGCCACACTGGCCATAAAGCAGCCCTTGGGCACAGTCCAGTCACTCGTCTTGCCGCCTCTATCCCTGTCTTCTGCTGTTTCATACACCTCAATATGAGGGGGTTTCTCGGTCAGATTCTTGCTATAATGACTTAATCCATACTGTGCAATCTGGATCGGGTAGAAATAGCCTTGAGGCCCCCACTGTGTAGATAATGGCACACCTGTAAGAGCAAACAAAATGAATCATTACAACCAGACGTTTACAAACCTGATCCGAATGCCACTCCTCGCCATTTTACTGCTCAGTTTTAGGGTCATCAGCAGCTTCTGAGCTTTCTTATTACACTGCTTTCGTAAGTCCCAGAATTAGCACTGAGTTGAGCAGAGGTGAAGGACTCACTCATGCTTGTTTGTTCACAGGAACGCCACGTTATAAAGTACCTTTCATAGCTTCTCTATGTGCACTACTCTGCTATTTGCTACTGATCTCTCATAATCCTGCTGCACAGATTCATCGCTTCTCTCCATGTGCTACTCTGCTATTCGCTACTGATCTTTCATAATTTGCTGCACAGATTCACGTATCGTACAATTTAGAGGAGCACACAGGCCACATTTTATTCTAGATATGAACCCTGAAATTTTCTTTAACATTTGTATTTAACAGCCATGCTAACTGTTTACTTGACTCTTCTTCCTCCATTGAAGTATATAGGGCCTGGGGGCTAAAATATATTGCTTAAGAAGATACTTCTACCAGGCAACCTAAACATAAACACAATTTCAAATTCCTCTTCATATCTTTCCTATCAAAATGTAATTCCTGGACAGACAGGGTAGCAAATTCCTGTGATGCTAGCACTTAGGAGGCTAAGGCAAGAGGATGCCATGAGTTCAAGGCCAGTCTGAGACACACTGAGTTCAAGGGTGGCCTAAACTACATATAGAGACTGTCTCAAACAACCAAAAGCAAAAATGAAAACAAAAATAAATCCTCCAAACAAAAACAACTTACGAACAGGGGATGTTTTTTAAAAAACTGAATGAAAGTTTTGTATTTGACCACAGCTTCTTAAAATCACCCGTTAATAGATTATCTCAAGTGCCTGGTATTAGTGCTTCGGTAATTTCCTACGTGGGACTCACACTTGCACTGCACAGAGTGTTCTGCTGAATCATGCTGCATACTCTGAGACCAGCTCATAAGAGTTTAGCACACTCTGAGACCAGCTCTTATTGTAGTTCTACAAAGAGTTAGCAGGTGTCTGACCGGCACAATGGAGCCTGAGACCTACAAAAGTATAGGTGGCTCCGTGCAACTTCTAGGAACAAGGGGCCAACATGGCTCACGGAGGGTGTAAGTGGTGTGTCATCTGACAACTCTCATGTTGGAAGTCTGGTCCCCAGAGCAGCAGGGTGGGAGTGAGAGCATCGTTAGGGTGGGATTCTGCTCAGGAGTTAGTACATGCCCTCCCAGGGCCTCAGTCGGTTCTCCCATAGGGCAATCATGAAAGCAAGACCACCAGCCCTGTGCCCACTCCCATGACTTCCCCTCCATGCTGCACCTGGGATGTCTAGCCCTGGGGATAGCTGAAGTATCTGTCAAACTACTAGAGGAATACCTTGGTTCATGAACACTTGTTTGCAAGCAATTGGGATTGCATATAAAAGCATTTGGCAAAATTCGCTTCCATTTGTAAACTCCACATCAGGTGTGCAGGAAATATTGTTAAAGCAGAATAAGCGTATATAACTATAAAGACCTACAAGGAGTACACAAACATGGTAATAACTCTCTTAAGGAAGTGAGAATACAGTATAGGTGAATTTTTCCCCTTCCCCCTTCTAAATATTTGGCCAATGTTTAAGAACTTCTGTAAATAATAAAAGCAGAGGGGAATCCCTGTATCAGAATACACAGACTTGGATTTTCCAATGTGAGGCAAAGATATAGCTAACTTCTAACACAGGTCGTACACCCTGGGCCAGAAGGGGCTGAAAAACTTTCACTTCACCAGGTAAGCATACTTTATTCCAAAGGGAAAATATATAAAAAGTAGAAAGCTTTTTTTTTTTTTTTGAGACAGGGTCTCGCCTTTGTAGTTCAGGCTGGTCCTGCGCTCACTATGTAGCCCAGGCAAGTCTGGAACTCACAGCAGTCCTCCAGCCTCTGCCTCCTGAGTGCTGGGATGACAGGCATGAGTCACCACACCTGGCACTGTGGTATGTGGTTACCGGGGATTGAATTCAGGACCTGGAGCTTGCAAGGCAGACGCCGGAACCACTGAGCTAAATCCCAGGTCCTAGAAAGTTTATTTTGACACAGATTTTAAAAATAAATATTAAGTCTGGTTTGAATCTTTAAATTAAAATCACTTTCTAACAAAATAGGAAAATGAAATAAACTAAAACCCAAACCAAAAAAAATCTCAGAACACATTGTTCTTTCCCTGGTTTAAATGATGTATTTTAAAAGCAAATTTAATTTTTTTTCTAGTCAATCCTATGTTTGAAAAGCAAATTTCAAAGTGCACCAACTACATCCATGAAAAACTGCAAATACCCCAGGTTTTTAAAGACCATGAAAGACAGTATGTACAGACTACAGGAGGCTAGTGCAGGCTCAGAAAATAAAAGTGCCTATGCACTGCCTTGTCCTGAGAACTGGAAACGCTGCCTAGGAGAGGACACTCATCTGCCACTGAGGAGAGCGCACTGGGACGTCCATGCTGTGTGGTCTCTCGATCTCTCCCGTCACCTCTCACCTCTCGAAAGGCAATGCGTTAGCTCCTTGTCACTATGAACAATGCCTGAGGAGATCGACTGAATGAGGAAAGACCTGCTCCGGCTCATGGCTTCAGGGGTTTCAGTCCATGCACAGCCCGTCTCCACTGCTGTGGGCAGTACTCTGGGGCAGAGGTGAAGTTGTAGGTGTTTTTTAGAAATCTGTTCAACCTCAGTAGAGATGTCAGTAACGTGGAGAGATATTTGTGTCTGCAACTGTGAAGAAAGGTCTGGCCTGAAGACACTACGTGGGAACAGTGGGAATATAAGCTGTATTTAACGAGATGGCTCAGAAACGATAAAGCACCTGAGGAAGCAGAGCAGAGAATGGGAGAAGGGGCCACGGACAAGGGCACAGTTCCATGACCCACTTCCGCCAACCAGGCCTTGCCACCTGCAGCCCATTACAGCGTGTACTGAAGAGGCTGGAGGCCTCAGTCTCCTCACCCCATTAAGGCCCGAGCTGTGGACATTACTGCACTGGGGATCAAGCCCTAAGCACAGAGCTGTAGGGGATACTTGCGACTCCAACCCTAATAGCTAACTGTACATTTACAAGCAAGACTTGTGGACATGCTGTATGTTGCCTCATCATGAGAATTCCGGACTGTGAGGCAGTGTAGAAGGATAACCCTATCTATTCAGGCATGGGTTTGGGGCTCTTAGTCACACCACCTAGAAAGCTGACCTAGGTTCAGATCTAACTTATTCCTCCTTGTGCGGAATAAGACCACGGAAGGTCTCCAGGCGTCACCTGTGTACCTGCTGTGTAACTGACAGCTTCGTAGTCCTCCACACGGCCCGGCTAGAAACATGCGAGCGGAGCAGATACTAACCTTCAACCCCACTTATGCACTTGACTCGGTCCCGCACTTCCACGTTGTAGCCTTCAAAGGACATGAACACGCCATCAGGGTGGTAAGGGGCTCTCTGCGTGTAGACTTTGGAGTAGCTGTGTGAGAACTCAAACCGCTCGTAGCCGTCATACTGAACCACTTTCCCATAAACGTCAAAGTATTTCTCTACCCAGGTGAACGGAAGAAAGACTTCATTCCCCTCTCGCCGCCCTTTAATTGTGTGTTCATCATTTATGAGACAGTCAATTTCCTCGTATTTGAGCCCTAACACTTTGCTTCCCCTGTTGCTACTGAAACCCCCGACGACAGGGGGCGCTTTCTGCTGCTCCTGCGGGAAGGACTCCTCGGACTGCCTGGCCCTGTGGTTCACGTAGTTGTTACTCTCAGATGCTGCTGCTCTTTTCTCTAATCCATCCGCTCTGAAGCCACTGTTCAAATGCCGCGGGAACTGGGTGGCTTTATCCCGGGAGCACTTATTCCACAAAAGTACTGTGACCAAAGTGAAGAGCGCACAGATGACAATCAAAGTCTTATAGTTGACCCGGGCTGCCAAGCAACGCATATTCAGAACATACCTGGGGAGGCAAGAAGAAAAATGCACACAAGGATGTATTACTGACATTGCACAGGTTAAGGCTATCTTCATTTTTACTCCAAAACCCTATCAGGATTAGCTCGACTTTGTTAAGTGCTTATGATCCAATCAGACTTACAATGACTAACTCAGCTTCCCAGTGGGAACAAAGCAAAGACGCGTCCTACCCATTAGTAAAAAGCCAAAAGAAGCACCTTACTGCTTCCCTTTTAAGTAACTGGAGCCAAGAAGGGTTTATGTCCTAACACGTGAGTGGCTGCCTGGAAAAAGCCACACCGGCCTTTTCAAGGAAAAACGCTGACACCCATCTTGTTGTCCACCCTGCCTGAGCGTTCCAGTGCTCAAGCTACGAGACCTGTGCAGACGACACCAGGGACGGGCTTTTCTTCTTGAAACTTTCTTCCCCTGGTTTCTGGGGACGACGCTATCACAGTTCTGTCACCCCCAGGCTACTTCTCTTCTCTGGGGCCTCTTCCCATCTCCCCATTCCAGAAACACTGCAATACTCCTCACGGGTCCTCCCTCAGGTGCTTTATCGTTTCTGAGCCATCTCGTTAAATACAGCTTATATTCCCACTGTTCCCACGTAGTGTCTTCAGGCCAGACCTTTCTTCACAGTTGCAGACACAAATATCTCTCCACGTTACTGACATCTCTACTGAGGTTGAACAGATTTCTAAAAAACACCTACGACTTCACTCTTACTCTTTTCCCCCAAGCCGCTCCTCCCATCTTATTACTCATGTGAAAACCCCAAGTCCTCCCTCACTCGGCCTCATCCACTCAGTGGGGGAACCTTGGTGGCTCTGTCCTCAGGTTTTGCTGGAAGCTGGGCTCTCATCACCCACCTCACCATGGCCATCCTGTCAGAGCCACAGTCTTTAACCTGGCTGTGCAGCAAGAGCCCCACGGGGCGCTGCTTACACCTCTGGTCCTGCTACTCCACCTCCAGGTCTAATCTCAACACAGCAATCAGAACAGCCTTGTGAGTCACAGGGCATCATTTCAGTCCTGATGAGAACCTGATGCTGCTGGCCATCGGGTGTACCAGGCAGCTATGATCACAATGCAGGGGTTACCAGGAAACACGAGATTATGTCAGTTACCTGGGCAACGTATGGCAGATTTCAACTTGCCAGGTAAAGGGAGCAGTTCACTTGATGTTGGCCACAGTTGCTCTATAATTTACTATATGGTGTGAATCTACAGCTACTTACTGAATTTTACTGTATTGTACGCAATCCCTTATTATTCTCCCTACAGTAAACATTTTTTTGGGGGGGTCTCACTTTGTAGTTCAGACTGGCCCTGAGCTCAGCCTCAGACTCACATCAGAGCAATCCTCCTGCCTTTGCCTCCCCGAGTGCTGGGATTCCAGGCATGAGCCACCACACCCAGCACTGTAGTATGTGGTGCTGATTGCTGCTGGGCATGAGTCTCCACATCCAGTGTTGTATGTGGTTACTGGGGGATCGAACCCGGGCCCTTGTGCTTGCAAGACAGGCGCTGGAACCACTGAGCCAAATCCCCAGCCCTACAGTAAACATTTTTGACAGTAATCAGATAAACAAAATACAAATATCAAGTGAAAAAAAAATTTTTTTAATGCAAGGTCTTGCTATATAGTTCAGGCTAGCTTTGAACTCACTATATAGCCCAGGCTGACCTCAAATTCTTGGTGATCCTCCTGCCTCAGCCTCCTGAGTCCTGAGATTATCGGTGCGCACTACATGTCCAGCTTCAAATACAGATATTTAATGAAAAGCTCCATGTTGAATTTCTTTCTCCTTGCAGGCCTCACACATCCTAGACAAGTGCCTCTCATGCAGGCATAGTCCTCAGGTGACTTTTGGGACAAAGTCTTATGAAGTTGTCCAGGTTGGCCTTGAACCTGCCATCCTCCTGTCTCAGGCTTCTGCATGGCTGGTGTTCAAGGTGTTTCCCATTGTCTGGCAAAATGCTGGATTTCGGCTCCATACAAAAGTTGTAGATGAAGTGCCATTCACTCATTCCTTTAATTCCAGGAGAAAGTCAATTCTGAGCCACTGGATGTTTGAAAACAACTCCATTCTGCACTCACCCTTAGATAGCTGCGGGGGCAGGATTTAGTTCAAGTGATACCACACCTACCCAGTAAGCACAAGGGCTGGAGTTCGTTCCCTGGTGCTGAGGGTGAAAAAAAAGTATGGTAAGATGGTAAGACACAGATTCTCTGACTGGATATTTTCCCCCAAGCTTTACTGTCTTAAAGCATTAAGAGTTGGGCTCTCATGGCATGACGCTGGGCTCCCTCATTTCTGCACATGGGGTGCTCTTTCAAGCTCAAAGTCTGGGTCCTCTTGTTTAATGGCTGTGGCATCATCTTGCATCCTGACTTCTTTTTAAAAAATAAAGTTCTGAGTTTCCGTTTTCCCCACTGGCGAAGCAATCTTTCTGGCGTTTGGTCTCCTGTTCCTGCCATTAGCTCCCACATGCCTGGTGCTCTCCAGCTGCTCACTCATCTCCCCGACGTGACTCACCAGCACGGCGGATCCCCCATTTCCTGGCTGGCGAGCTCCACTCTCCGGGGGACAGCAGCGAGAGAGCGTGCTGTGTGGAGGCCAGCACAGGCTGCCGGCATGCTCGAGGGAGAGAGTGGGTGGGGAGGCAGCACGCCCAAATGCCAGAAAGAAGACAGCATTTTCTCTTTTGTTCTGGGAGCAGAATGTGCACCTCCGAAGCCTTAGCCTTTCACAGCGTTTCTAAAGAAAGCCTGCCTGGCTACCTGTAGCCTAAGTGGAAGGACAAAAGAAACAGGTATGGCGAGGTGAAGAGGGGACAGTCAGGCCTTCTGGCTCCCAAACCAAGGTCCGGCAATCTATCATCCTTGAGTAGCCCTCCTACTGTGACTGATTTCTTCATTTCTCATTTTTATATGTTTCTTTTCAGTGAGCACCAAGAGGGAAAGGAACCAAAGATTTGGGTTCAGTCATCTGTGTTGGCACACATCTGTAATCTCAACACTGGAGGCTGAGGCAGGAGGATCACTGTGAGTTTGAGGTCTGCCTGGGTTACATAGTGAATTAAAGTCAGCCTGAATTACTTAGTGAGACCCTGCTTTTAAAAAAAAGAGAAAGAAAAGGAAAAATAATCACGTATAGAAATCCAATATTGGTTGGATATTTAAAACAGATTTCTTTAGATTTTGGGATATCTGCATATGTATAAATAAGGGATTTGGGGAATGGAACCTAATCTAACCATAAAATTTGTCTATGTTTCATATGCAGGTATACACAAAACCTAAAAGTAAATGTACATAACATTTTTAATCCTTCTGTACATGAAACAGTTTCAGAGTGTCAAATTTCCATTTGTGGCATCATGTCAGTGTTCAAAAATTTCAAATTTTGGAGTACTTAGGATTTCCAATTTTTGAGTTAGTGATACTCGATCTGTTTTGTCATTTGCATTATTACATGAGAAAATGTATTAAATGCTAAAAAAAAAAAAGTGCTATACAAATATAGGTCATATATTTACCAAATGAGGATTTCCTTATAGAGGCAAGATGATATTTCAAAATTACATTTTAAAAACATCCTTTTCCAAAAATACTTGTGTGTCAACATGTGAATAATCAGTAAACTATACCTAACATTCTGACCAATTAAAATAGAAACACGGAACTTCTAGTTCCATCCCGGAAGTACAATCCCTCCACTACTCTAGAGTAACTGCTTACCAGGCTACCTGCTTACCAGGCTACCTATATGAGGAAGTACAAAACAGCAAAGTGAAGAAAAATCAAAATAAAACACTTTCAAAAAGCCAGGCATGCAGGCACACACCTGTAACCCCAGCACTTGGGGAGGCTGATGCGGGCGCACACCTGTAATCCCAGCACTCAGGAGGCTGGTGCAGGCGCACATCTGTAATCCCAGCACTCAGGAGGCTGATGCCGAAAAGCCGAAGTTCGAGCTCGGCCTGGAAAACTTGAAGCCTGGAGATAAAGCTCAACACAAAAGCCCTGGTTCAATCCATAGAACCAGCACAATCCATCCAGCAAATCTTTCAGTAACCCGAATGCCAAGATTTGTATGTGATATCTTCCTCTATCGAGGTATTAGGCTCCTAAGAGAAAAGGATGATTCTAGCTGTGGGGCTGGGATGCTTTCCATCCGTGACAACAAAGACGCATTCAAATACCAATGGAGTCATAATCTAGAGGTCAGCAAAGTCCCTACTCCTGGGGATCAGAATAAAATTAGGGCACAGAATAAAATAAAAAAGCACTGAAAACTGTTAGGTTTCACTGAGGTATACTGCAGGTTTACTATATTTGTTTACATATATATATATATATTATATATATATATATATATATATATATATATATATATATATATATATTTTAGGTCTAAGGATTTCCATAACTTAAAAATATATGTCAAGCAGAGAAACACAGAGTTGGTCTGAATGGTCCCCTTCCCTGCTGTCGAAGTTGTGAGGATTATGTCTGAAGCTGACTAAAACACAATGAATTAATAATAACCCAGCAATCCACAATGATATTCACAAAGGAGAAAGCCAGACAATAGCATGGGTAATCTTCAGAGCTGGTGAAAACTGACAGAATTTATTTATTTGTCCTGGCTCTGCAGGAGCAACTCCATTTCAGAACAAGCCAACAGCCCCAGTCAATAAAGTACTTTATTTTATAGGCGACCTCCTAATAATACAGAAAAAGAAAAAAATCAGAAAGTCAGAATAATGCAGCCCTTCATGAAATTACTGACTTAGCCAAGTGTTCTGCAGGTGTATGTTGGCTATGACTCAGGGATTCACAGCATGTAAGGTAATACAAACATTTTCTAGAAAGGAGAGGAAACTCCGCTACGGAATCAGTGCATTACCCAGATCAATATGCAACTTCAGTCTCACTGACGCGACGAAGGTAGATATTGTACCTCTTGACTGAGCCATAATAAGAAACAAAACATCATGTACTGACCAAACTTTAAGATGATCGTGTCAGGACTGAAGATTTAACTTCTAGTTAACAGGAAATAGACGCAATAAAGGAAGTCAAAGGAACAAGCAGCAGAAACATCTAGAAGGTCCGGCTCTCCTGCTTGTCAACTGGGCTTGTTCCTCAATTAAATTAACAGTATAGAAAAGACTGGAGATTTCTGTTTCAGGTTTTTAAAGAGTCTCAAGGATAAGAGGTGAAAATATAGATTCCAGACTTGGAAATTTGGATGGATAAACTTGACAAGAAGGAAAAATATTGAGATAAAGACTGCTAACTAAATAAAAAGTTTGAAAATCTCACTTTAGTAAACAGTGCAAATAGAGAGGCTTATTTTCTAAATTTTATTGGTCACCTACACTGTTTTCAACAATACATAAAATAATAAGAGCAAATTCAATTGCATTAAAACACTGAAAGAAATATAAATCTTACATTTAAAATGTCTAGGTATATTTAGTTTTCAAAACTGGAATTTTAAGAGGGAAGAAGGAAGATGGATTAAAAAAAAACATAGGGTGTCCATTTGGAAGTACTTACATCACACATGTTTAACCAGTGGCAAACTCCACGGTTACATTGCCAAATTATGGGAAACAGATCAAAGGTATTTTCAAATTTTTTTTTTTTGCTTTTTCAAGACAGGATCTTGCTATGTTGTTCAGGGTGTCCTAGAATTCCCTATCATCGATCCTCCTGCCTCGGCCTCCTGAGCATGGGATTATAGGTGTGTGTCACCATGCCCAGCTATTTTCAGATTTTTTTAAGTAGACTAATTACACTGACATTCAGATATGTATAAGTGATAGCAGCTTTTAAAATTAAAGCAGAGGTTTCTGATAAGCAATGATAAGTTTTCTGCCTAAAGCTTTTGTCCTCTCTATGAACTAGATTTGGAAAAACAATACCCATAAAATAAAAAATCTGGAAACCTCACCTACTCTGACCCTATAGATTTATTTCATTAGAAACACAATTCAGGGGCCGGGGATATAGCTCAGTGGTTCCGGCACCTGTCTTGTAAGCTCAAGGGCCCGGGTTCAATCCCCGGTAACTACATAACAATTATACTGGGTGTGGAGACTCACCCCAGCAGCAACCAGTACCACATACCACAGTGCCGGGCGTGGTGGCTCACACCTGTAATCCCAGCACTCGGGAGGCAGAGGCAGGAGAATTGCTGTGATGTGAGTTCCAGGCTGAGCTCAGGGCCAGCCTGAACTACAAAGTGAGACCTTATTTCAAAAAACCTTAAAAAAAAAAAGAAACACAGTTCAATAAAAAATAACTTCTTTGCAGAAATTATAAAAATTAAGGAAAGTAAAATACAATTTTTAATTTCCTTTGAGGAGAGCAAACTCTAACAATCTGTGATTCAAAGAATTTTTCTGTGATGTCTTACTTTTCAGATTCATTAATCTAACTGAGTATTTCAACTAACTATTAAGGATATTTGAGTAAACACCAGGAAATGCAGAACTCACCATGAGTTCTCAAACCACAAATCCTATTTCAGTGAAGAACAGTATTTTAATAAATTTTTAAAAATTTATTTTAAAAAATTACTTCTGGACTCCTTCTCCCACACACACAACAGAGAACAAATCTCACTCGTTTACTGTCTTCCCTGATTTACAGGTCTAGTGATTTGTATTTTCTATAATTCCCTGGTCTTGAGTCAACAGAGGAACAGCATCTGCTCAATGAATACAATGGCCTAATCTCATCAGCATTTCCTCAGCAGCTTCCTACACGAATGGCATGTAAGGCATGGTCCACATCCCGAAATGATAAATCAATGGGCATGAAGACAACGATGCTGGGGCATGAGAAGCGTAAGAGAGCTGCACAGAGTATACCACAGCGAGAGAAGCCTCTCCCTGCCTGCCCCAACCAGGACACCACACCCGCCGTTCCCAGGGTGGCACCTCTGTCCCTGACACCACCTGCTCTGCTCCCGTGCCCTGTTCGGGTCAATGCGGAAGTGTCTCGTGTGCCAGGAAGGCTGTGCCTCTCCCCGTCATCCTTTCTGTCTCTCCTCAGTCCAGCATCACACATTCTTCTGGTCACTGTCTGCCTGCAGCCCAGACACATCTCTGCTCACATGGGCTGGGATTCTGCCTCTCCCGCTCACTGCCGCCTGGAAACGGGCCTGGCTCACAGGAGACTTTGGCTGAAGCGAGTCAAATGAACACCACTAGGTGTGCAGTTTAAAAGCCAGGTATTTGAAGCAGGCAATTTTATTTCCTTTCGGATACATGGGCATTTGGAAATCATAATCCAACTGAAAATGAATGTAACTGATACAGTGGAATACACTGAGATGCTTTATACTGGCCAATTCTTTAAAACAGAGTTGTAATTTACTGATGTCCTGCTTGATGGACCAACACTTGAATTATATTTCAGTAGGTTAGATCTGCAGTGATAGATCTAACTAAACAGGGCTGACTAATACTCATGGTGGTCACAACCTTTAGTAATGTAAATAAATAGGATTTTCTGGCAACAGCTCACAACAATGGCCCAAATAGGAAGGTAATTTTATCGGTCCGTTTTATTTTTTAGTAATGAAATTAAAATTACGTCTGACACAAGCAGCTCCTAACGCTTCAAGTAAGGTTACACTTTTAGGTAAACATCTCAGGGAAAGGACTATCTATAGTATATTATAGGATTCCCATTTTACAGATGGAAACACTAAGGTCCAACAGCCCAGAAAACAGGTGGACAGGGACAGACATGATACAATAAAGTCTTTTGCGTGTTCCCCATTGTATAAATGAGCCTGAAGCCCTGTTATGTTCAATAACTTCCTGAGGTCACATGGTTAACCCATGGCTCATATCACTGGTCTTAAATAGATGGATCCGAATTCGAGTTTGTTGGTGACACACAAATCCTGTTTCAGAACCTCAATGCTCTCCTTCCCGGAAGGTAATCTGTAGCCAACCACCAGACAGCAAATCTAGCTCAGACTTTAACAGGTCTTGTTTTAGACAATGCTGAATTATGACTTTGAACAAATAGCTAATACAGTTAAAATACAAGTTTCCAGCAAGAACAATCTCAGGTTAGCCCTTTTGGTGAGGAACTGCTGCATATTTGCTTGGTTTTCTCCCTGCATGGAAGCTGAATGATAACAATGACTTGACTCGGGGAAAGTCAACTTTCACCAGAACAGGCTGAGTTGCTGGTCTCCTTCCAGGAAAGGTGCCCGATACCGGGCAACAAACCTCTGTGAATTGCAGATTCGGTCATTCTTCATCTCGGAAGTGTTTCCTGTTGTGTCTCATAACTGTTCCGTTCGGCTGGTTCTGGTCTTTCCAGAATATCACTGCTGGATACTGGATCTCTTTATTCTTTGTGACTACTGTATCACCTTTTTCTTCAAACAGTATTTTCCATTTCCTCTTCACTTTTCTTCTGAATTTCAGGACAAACTTGTATTTCACAGAACTAATTAAATTTTCTAATCTACTGTTCTGATGCAGTTTCCCCGGAGTATTACATATTCAACTTCTGTTCTATTGTTTAACTGAATATTGCACACCTTGCCTTCCTGTTGTCTGTTTCTTCTCTTATTCAACACTCTCTTAATTTACACCTTTCCATTAGCCAGTGATCCTCACCTTCCTCCCAGTCTGCTGGCTTGTGAACTGATTTCCATAATTTATTCCACGGACTCTACCAGTTTTTAAATGTGTGAACATATAAAATACTTCCTAAGATTTCCCTGATATTGAGGTGAACTTTATTTCAGGAGTGTATGCTTTCTTTCACCCTGCAGTAAGTACTACATTCCTTGCTGTTTCTTCGGACTCTGGATCCTGACTCGGTCCTTCTGGCCTTTGCTATACACCAACAGGAAAATGCACAAGTTTGGTAACAGCAGCATTTGTCAACAAGAATGCTTCATGACAGAGGTGTGCACTTCCATCAGGAAGGTTACTTGGTTTTGTTTTGTTTTTTGCAGTAGCGAGGACTGAACTCAGGACCGTGTGCTTGAGACAGGTGCAGTGTCACTGAGCTAAAGCCCAGGCCCTGTCTGTTTCTTTTTGCGACATCAGGATGAATGCTGTGTTCAGGTGGTGTCAGCCTAATCCGACCACCACAAAATGCTCTGTCAGCAGTTCACCTGCCAGCTCTATCAGTCCTTCTTAATGTCACAGTTGGAATATTTCAGGAAGAAAATCTTGTCCTTAGCTTCTATGTGGTCACCCTGAGATTACACAGTCATACAAGAAAGACAATTAAAGACTAACTTTTTCATTTACCAATTTTAAAAATAAAGAATTGTTTCTTTAATAACGAATATTGAGGTTTTTAAAAAAGTAACACATAAGCTTATAAGCTTTTAAACATAGCTGATGTGTCTCAAGCTACTGTCTCAAGCGTTTTTTAAAGGTTCCAATGATCCCTTGCCTATGAGATCTCTTTCAGTTGGCTCCTAAGCCTCTGCTGTGACCCTGTGCTTTCTGATGGTTTCCTTGCTAGGTTTATTGTGGACATTTCTGCCAAAGACTAGAAAAGGCCATTCTCTAGAGTTCCAGTTCCTTTTGATGTGAGCACCTAGATTACATCCACTTGGAATCTCTTCACATCTCTGCCTGTCATGTATATGAATACTTTCTTCCTGTCTCTATTCTTGATACACCATTTCTAGCTATATTTATAGTCATTTGAACGGTTACAAAAGGTGGGGTTAGAAGGCGTTGCATGTCTTTGCCCACCCACACTGCTCTCTGGATCTACCAGTGTTAGGCTTGTTGCTAGATATAAACACCAAAAATAAACTGTTCTGTGTTCCAGCCATTGTTATTTTTTGCTCATACAAAAGAAATTCACAAGTAAGCAGCCTAAATCTTTAGATATGGCTGCAAGCTCACTGAGGACACAGACATTTTTTTGTATCACCCCGTGACCCTAGAAAGCTACCGAAGTGTCAACATTACATCTGTGCTCCAGCCCAGAAAGAAGAGGAAAGGCGCATAGGCAAAAGCCTGCACCTCTCCGAAGAGTCAATGCGCTGTAACGAGGCCTTCTTGAAGCATCACGCTGTGCTTCCAGTCCTTCAATCTGTTGTCAGCTCTCTCAGATGAAAAGAAGGTTGGGCAATAGCTTTTCTGCCAGTCAACAATGAGCCAAATGAAAAATCAGGGTTTTATTATGAAGGAGAAAATGGATACCAGGAAGAAACTGGTAGAGTCTATCTACCATCTCACCAAAGAGTCCTTCTAATGCACAAATTTCTTTCTCTTTCTTCCTACCTCTCTCCATGCAATGCCTAACTTATACCTCAATTACACAAATTCAAAATTGTTATGAAGAACTGTTATCTAGTATTCTTCCCTCGACTGAGTTCCTTGAAGGTGCAAGGCATATTTTATTTTGTGTTAGCCCCTTATCAATGTCTATCACAATTTTATGCAGTACAGGCACCCTATCAATAGTAAGTTGAATGGGACCTTATTCAGAAACACAGAAGATGGAGATCTGGCGGAAGCACACAGAGTTCTGTAATCTTCACCTTACTGGGGCTGGGTTACCTGCAGAGGAAACTGGGAGGCCCAGCCTTCCCAGAACCTAACACTTGTGCTAGGAATCAGCAGCGTTCCATGCGAATGTCAATCCTGCTGCCTCACCTCCTCTCAAAACTCCACGAGATGTAATTTAAGTTCCAAACATTTTGTTTGAATGAAAATGGAACGGAAGCCCATTGCTATTAAGCAAATGGGCTGGGTATTTAGCTCAATGCTCATCTGCCTGACAAACACAAGGTCACAAATTCAATCCTCAATTACCACATACCACAATGCTGGCTGGGATTACTGTAATCCCAGCATAAGGAGGCACAGGCAGGAGGACTGCTGTGAGTTTGAGGTTCGCCTGGGCTACATAGTGAGTTCAGGACCAGCTTGAACTACAAAGTGAGACCCTGTCTCAAAAAAAAAAAAACAACAACAAAAAAACCCCCAGAACCATTTAATGAGTGATATAACCATATGCCAAGTGCTATATATACTTTCACACTAAAATCAAATTCTAAGAAAAAGGTCTTGCTATTAACAGCATACAATCACTGAGGAAATTGACTAGTTTATAATTCTGCTGAGAAAAAAATATTAGGGAGCAAACAGCAGAATTACACTCTACATTTATCAGGCTTCCAAGTGTTTACATCAAAGACTATAATATTGTATTATCTGATTCCAAATCATGATATGTTTTCTCACTAACTACCTAGGGGAAGAATGTTTTGCCCATGGTTTGTGAGAGACAAACTACTAGTATTATATACAAGCTTCTAAAACAAAAATCTGCTTCTAAAAAGAGCTTTTAAATTATTCAGCTTGATTTTCTCCAGCAGCAATAATACAAAGAACTAGGGGGAAAAAATGAGAATTAAGTTGTGTCTTATACTGGTACAAATCCCCATTATGGAGTGCAATCATGATGTGTATATTTAATGTACCAATAAAGATTTAAAAAAGAAAATACAAAGAACTAGGACAGAAATGACTTTTAAAGAGCAAAGAGCTGCCCTGTATTCAGAAAAGCTTAACAATTACAGTGTAGCCAAAATGCCCTTTGAAGTATTGCATTGTTCTTAAGAAAAAAGGTTCTTTTTGCTTCTAAGCAATGTGTCAAACTAAGCATATGCTATGTAAATAAATCCACTTAGAAAGGAGTCCCAGGCTTTTCCAGCTGTGAGAGAATTCTCCACTCATTAGGAAAGTCAAGAGAAAGAACCTAAAGATGTGTTTATTTTGTGGGGTGATGTGCAGGGGAACTTCTCAGGACAAACTGGGAGTTTTCACAATAGCTGCCCTCACAGTGCGTTTCTATGGAATATCTTCTTTATCAGGTTTGACACCACTGTACAAAATGGGAATGACAAACGGGGCCGGCTCACAGTCACATGGAAGAACTGACATGTGGAGGAGTGCGCTTGAGCTGCTGTTCGGTGTGAGGAATTCCCGGCACAGTTTCTGATACAGACATAACACGGGACAGTGCTGAGCAACTCCAAAGCATCAAATGGGAAACCGTGATTACGAGGGCGGCAACCACTTGAGGACAGCCAGTCAGGCTGGTGCAGTGTTTGTGTTTACTTCCGTTTATACTAAAAAAAGCCTGTAACACACCTGCTGTACTGGAAGCCTCTGGGTCCTATGTTGAGGCCTGCAGGAGCTACTTATGCAAACAAGGTGTATTTAGCTCAGGGTTTCAAAGGTGGCCACTTTGCTCTGGGCGCTGCAGAGAGCAGTCCACAACGCAGAGGCATCTGTGGGAAGCAACACTCCCACCTAAGACAGCAGAGAGAGACAGAGAGGAAGAGACCAAGTCCCAGTCCTCTGGAGGACGTGCCCTTGTGACCTAGGGACCTCCCATGGGATACTACCTCCTGAGGGACTACCACCTCCCTAGAGTGCCGCCTGGGCACTGAGCCTTTTTGGACATGGGGACGGGGAATTCACACCAAAAGCACTGCATCAGCCTTTGATCTTGGATAACCTTTTGCAATTAAAAAAAAAAAAAAAGACAATCACACACACTTGGGATCCCAGCATTCCAAGAGGCTAAGGCAGGAGGACTTCAAGCTTGAACCCAACCTGGATAATTTAAGACCCTACTATCTCAAAACAAAAATAGAGTGGGGATATAGCTCAGTGCAGAGGCCCTGGGTTCAGTCCTCAATACAAAACAGTTACTAATTTGCTCACAGTCACCATTTGTCCAAAGTCTAATGAGAGATGTAACTAAAAACTCAAAGCCAAGTATAGGCCTATAATTCAATTTTCAAACTCGGTCCAGTGTTTTCCATCACACTACATTTTTGCTGTACTTCATTTGCTATCATTTATCTTTCTTTCTGCTACTACAACATGTAACATTAATGTTGTATATTACCTTCCAAATTTGGGAATCAGTCAACAATGCTCCTCCCTCAATTTCGGAGAGAAGCCCTGAGTCTTCAGGGGTATCTCTACTCAGAATATGTAAGACTGTGAACCCCACGGGACTTGGCACTCACAAGAATGTCATGCTAATCCAGCAGCTCACGAACACGGATGCTTTATTATTCATCACAGTCTCTACACTGGAGACAACTGGAACATCCTCCCGTTAGCAACTGGGCAAACTGCAGTTCATCCCTCAGTAACAGACACTGGTGCCTGTGACAGCGTAGAGGACCCTCAAGAGCTGCTGCGAAGCAGCAGGACACAAAAGGCCGCTGACTGTCACGTTCTGGTCACATCCCACTCTGTACAGAAGGATCCAGGATAAAGGTTAACTGGCAGGAGCAGGTGGAGGGACCATCGAGGGGCCTGAGGGACGGGGCAGCAATGGAGCTGACAGCTACGGAGGCAGCTAAATGACTGCACACACCCACAACTACTCAAACTGTCTACACTTTACTGTATATAAACTGTACCTTAATAAATCTTGACTCGTAAGACACCTAATAAAACTAGTTCAGCAAATGTACTTCTAGGTTTTGTCTTTTTGCATAATACACCCTAGGACATACAGGAAAGATTAAACAGATCAAACAAACAAGAGGAAGAGGTAGTATATTTTGAGAAAAACTTTTGCTTTAGAGTTTGACACGCCCACATTTGAATCTTAGTAAGCCAAACAATCTTGGGCAAAGTAGATACCCTTCCCAAAACTCACATTTCTCACCTGTACTTCTGCCTTGCCAACTTAGAAAATAGCCGTAAGGTTAAGTAAACACTTCATTTAGTGCCTACCATACAGATGAAAAAATTGCTCATGAAGTTATATCTTCGTAAGCCAATAAAAAGGGAGCAATCTTCACCTACTCCTATCAGTTCATTTAATGGACAAATATTTACTAAACATCTATTCGGCAGCATTAACAGTCCTAAATAAGCAATCTGAAGAAACAAAGGGCTGTCCATATTCTCCGAAACAAGAACCTTTTCTAAGTATCAGTACTGTTGCCATCTCACACAGGTTGGTAAGAATAGCAAGCAAGAAACACATATGATCTGCCTTTCTACAGAAGGATACAATAGTCAGGAACATAAAATGGATCAGCAATAATGTGAATTCACTAAGATTTAAACTAAGACTTCCCAGGGCTGCTTTTTTGGGGGAGGGGTGGTACTGGGGATTGAACCAGGGGCCTTGTGCTTGTGAGGCAGGCGCCAGAAACACTGAGCTAAATCCCTGGCCCCCCAAGGTGCACAATTATCTAAGCAAATGGAAGAGCACTGAATTCTATTAATTTCAGAACTCCAGGCTCCCTTTCATTTACCTCTCTCTTATGACCTGACTATATGCTCAGCAAAGGATATACTTTCTGTTGGATTTTAAATCTAAGTTAAATACAAATTGCAATACAAAAATCCCATTTACCTAAATAAATAAGGCAGCTGGAGCAGAAATTAAATTTTACCCAAAGGAGTATTTCTTATGGTTTAGAAGTACTTTTTTCTGTATATATCTACACATCGTTTAAAGGTTGGAGCTTCACTGACATTTATAAGAACAATCTGAGATCTCAGCATTAGGATTATTTACAAAGGTGAAACCTGAAATACAGATATTTGGCCAAAAGAAACTACATTTTCTGGCTCTCCCTTCCAAGATGAAATTCTCTATCTCTTATTCAGACACGTGTGTGCATCACATGTATTTCATATATACGATACGGCATACACACTTTCATGTTTTAAAAATTGCTCTTTCAAGGCAGAATTTAAATTATTACTTGGCTTGGGGATGTAGCTCAGAGTTTAGTAGAGCCCTTGCTCAGTACACGTGAGGCTCTAGCTTCAATCCCTGGCACCACACACACACACACACACACACACACACACACACACACACACTAGTAACTTTTTAGTTTTTTCCATAAACGTTAGGTTTCAAAATGTGCCAGATACTAATCAAAGAATTAGGACAACACACAAATCTTTCCTTATTAAACCAACCACAAAGAAGCTTCCAAACAATCCAACAGGAATCTGGCTTTCAAAGTGAATTACTTATGTGTTTCTTTTTCCTTCGTGTGGAAACTCCCCCTTTTCTCTCTGATCCCAAACCGTGTACATGGAATCCTCTCAGCTCATCCTCCAAAGTGGCTGGGACTACAGGCGTGCACCCTACACAGGACTCCAAAACTCACGGAGACTGAGCAGGAAACTTGACGGTACATTATGACCCTGAAGACACGGCAGCAAGGATTTTCATCTCTGTACTGCTGCCCAGGACGGACAGCAGTCTGTATTCAAGGATGTCACGGATATCTATTCCTTGATTTAATACTCAATTTTTTCTATCAGTTTCTTGGTAATAAACTGATACAGTCTGAATGCAGAGATGAAGCAGGGGATTTTATGTATAGCCAGTGCAGTTACAGAGCGTCCAAAAGTTAAATACACTGCTGGGGATGCAGCTCAGTCACGATGCACCTGCCTGGCAAGCGCAAGGTCCTAAGTTTGATCTGGTACCCAAAGGAAAAAACAAAAACAAAAAAACAGCTGTTAGTCTTACCAAAGTTAAATACACCAACCTTAACATACTTTGCTTTAAGGGCCTCCTTAAGGTAACTCAGGAGTTCTACACTAGTACTGGTTAGCCGTTGCGGGAAATACTGTAAAATACTCAAATACAGATATTCTACAATCTTTATTAAACAAGTAACTTTTCTCACATTGTCAGAAAATTCTTTCTTAGTTGCTTGCTTCCTGCAACCTTTCTTATTGCCTAATGCTCATCAAAGAGGACATCTTCCACCCAAACAGAAACCTCTCATCTAGTCTATGATTTTAGACTGAGAAATTTGTAACTTTCAAGGATGTATTTCCTATATGCCCAGGCTGCTACACTGACACTAAAAATAAGCTAGGTGGGTGTGGAGATAGATGTGTACCTGTAATTCTTAGGGAGGGAAGCTGAGGCAGAAGCATTTAAAGTCTGAGCCCAATTTAGGCAATGCAGCAAGACCTTGCCTTAAAGTAGAAAATGGGTTTGGGATGTAGCTCAGTGTCAAGGCCCTGGGTTCAGTCCCCAGTACACAAGACTCCACACCGCCTCTCTGAAGACAGAAAACAGGTGTGAATGGGTTTTTGCTCCTCACAAGTGCCCTGGACAACCCTGGTTTTGTCTTCTTTCTATATAGTGCCTCACTCCTGGCATATATCTGAACAAACTATGAATATTAGGAATTCCCTCCAAGTTTACTGTTACCCTAAACACTACTATGTTTTTGGAAGCAGCAGCTAGTTTAGAAATGAAAAAGAATCTCAAGCTCTGCAATAATGAACACTGTTTAGAAAGCAAGCTTCAATTAAAACACTGAACTTTTAAGATAAATGTCAGAATAAAATAAAAGTATAGCTCAGTACTCAGCTCATTGTTCCCAAGTAAAAACCCAGGGTCTTTTCTCCTAGGAAAAGATCTGATATTACAGTACAGCAAGCATTATCTCCCCTGAGGAACTGTCACCCAGAAGCACTGCTGACTACTGAGAACACAGCATTACCACTAGCCATCACAGCTGGGAGGGGACACCAGTGACTGTTCTGCCGGGCTCTGACACCACACTGGGGTTACTGCTGGACCAAACAGCACACTAGACTACATGAAGTTGAGAATTATTTTCCAGCAAATAACACAGAACGATAATCACTCAGAGAGCAGCCTCCTTCATCCAAAGATACAGGAGACCAGTTTGAAACCGCACTGAGCAGGCTTTTGGTATTATTGATTTGGTTTATGAATTCAGCCATTGATTATGATGATGAGTCGCTGCAAGGCCTAAGAGTTGACTGCTAATTGACCTTTCGGCTGGTATTCAGAGACAGACTTCCCTGTGCCAATGGTCACAAATGAAGGCTCAGTGATCAATGAGGTGTTGACATCTCCATGGCAAGGAGACACTGAAGCTGGGAGTTACAACTGTGAGGCCATTCTCTAATCTCAGATGTCAGCTAGAGACAATGCAGATGGCTGATTAGCTATGACCTGCACGACAGCACAGGTGCCTTGTTGAGGGTGCTCTGTCCTTCCCAAGCACGTACAGTTATTCCCCTTTTACAGCTTGGCTCATTACTGCATTAGTTCTGCTATTTCTTACATCTGCCTTCAGCCCCCTCGCTATGCTGTAGAACCACAAATACTGACTAATCCTGAGCTCCTGGTCTTTAGTCAGGAGAGGGCTGAAGAGCAATTTCTGCCCCCCCACCGAAGTAATAAACTATCATACGTTATTCTCTCTTTCTCGTTCTTTGGGTATTATTCTCGCATCCCTTGCTGTTCCCTCATCATATGATCAGGCAACTGCTGGTAACTGGTCAGACCACCACCCCAAAAACAAACTGGGTGGTCTATCACTGTGACACAAAGGTCTGCAAAAGAAGCAGAAATGTACGTCCTAAATGGGAAACACTCCGGCATGTATAAAAATACTGAAAAAGTATGGAGCTAAGAGCAAATAGCAACAAAACAATGGCCAGGAGGCATTTGGCAGGTATGCTGCAAGAGCTCTGTCAATGTTACATCAACTCAGCTGATCTCCGATTTAAGGAATGCCTGGGCAAAACACTGGTGCATTGCAAACAAAACAATATCCATCCATCCATCCACGCACCTACCCACCTACCCACCCGTCCATCCATCCATCTGCCCCTTTGTTTTTTAGAAGAAACCTGGTTTTTTTCTTCAGAAATATGAAGGATAATAAAGTCTTTCCTATTTCCCCTTCACCCACACCTCAACTAAGTAATATTTTAATTTACTCTCTTAATCTTATTTGGACTATTCAAAAATGGCTTTACACACATGATAAATTTTGTATGTCAAATATTCCATCTGAAATACAGTCCTTCTTGCTTCTTTGGAAGGGAGTTACAAGCCAAGGGACGTAGAGTCCCTGGAGCTGGAACCCAGGGAACTCATCTCCCCCACACCTCCCACAGGACCCCAATGTGGCGGATGCACGGGTGTTAGTGTGGTGAAGCCCAGTGTGGACCTCTGACCTCCAGAGCTGTAAACCCAGTCAGGCTGTCTTCAGGGACTAAGTCTGTGGAATTCCAACAGGACACTAGCACCTATATATACTCACCAATTAGGAAGCACCAATAAATACTGTTTTATTGAGTCCTGGTTGTTGGTACTTAGAATGTATACTATTTCGACAATCAGGACAGGCAGGAACACTAATAACAGAGCAAATTTCAATTACAAAGAAAACAATATAATGAAAATGACAGGGATAAATCAGGTCTCTTGTAACAGACTACAGCTCAACTGAACTGACCAAATAATCAGAAAACTGAAATACTCCTCTGTAATCCTGCATTTGCCTATTCTCCATTCAGCCCTTACATTCCTCATCGCTCTTACTAGAAGTCTACACACAAGGGTTACATCTGACTTATTTTATATGACAGAATGCTCCTCATATTTGTGCTTTGAAATCTACTTTACCTCATATTAATATTGGACTAATTTTCTTTAAATCAGTATCTCAGTAGAGTATCTTTCTGCATGTTTACTTTTAACTGATACTTCTCTATTCAATGTGAGTTTCTTGTCATATAATTTAATCTTTTTTTAAAAAAAGCCTCTTACAATGGAGCTCTTTCAACTGGGAGCTCAACTTTCTCCATTTAATGTGATGACTGATGCACTTATATGTACATCTACTCCCTCATCCCTTGTTTGCCATTTTCTCTCCCGTTCTTTGCTTACTCTCCTTTTTCTTCTGACCATGTCCTAATTTTTGATTCCATTTTATCTCCACCACTAGCTTATTAGCTATATCTTTCCTTAAGTTTCTATTTGTGTAAAAATTCCCTAATATATAATTTTTGTATTTTTAAAATCCTCAAATTAAGGGAAAAGATTTTCATGTCTATTCAAGTACTTATCATTCCCATGCTCTCTCTTCTTTTATGTAGAAACAAATTTCCATCTGATGTCATCTTCATCCTGCTGGAACAACTGCTTCTAGCATTTCTTGCAGTGTGAATTCTCCGAGCGACGTTTATCCCCAAAGTCTTCATTTTGCCTCCACTCTGGAAAGATGACCTGTATGTGCAGGGTTCTGGGTGACACGCAGTTCACGTCCTTGGCTGGCACAGTTTCTGATGACAAGTCCAAAATGATTTTTACATACTCCTTCATCTGTCACATACAGCATCATTTTTGTCACGGGCTGCTCTTAAGATTTTTTGTTTCCTTTGTCACTGGTTCCAACCACCTGACCTTTGTGCCCTGGCACTGTTCCCTTCATGCTTCTTCTGTGTAGAGTTTTCTGAGCTATACTTGGTGGGCTGATAGTTTTCATAAAACCTGGAAAATACCTGCTCACTACTTCTAAAAGTATTTTCTCTACTTTCTTCTAAAACTCATTACACTTGTGTTAAACTGCTCGACAATGTCCCACAGCTCGATGATGTCACATTCCTGTTCCTTTTTTTCCCCTTCCAGGAGTTTTCTTCTCATGGCATTTTTGGGGCGATGCTACTGCCCTGACTTTAGGTTTCAATATATCATTTTGTCCTATTGTATGTAATCTACTGTGCTCCGGGATCAGGGCATTGTTGTAGGGAGATGTATAACTGCACTCTTCAAAACTGAGAGGACTCTACAGCACAGAATGAGTTTCACTGTGCACAAATTAAAGGTAGAAAACCAGAATGTCCAGGAGATCCAAGATGAAATAGGAACTGTGACAAATGAATCTAACCAAGGTACAAATGAGTAACACAGCAGACTGACAGGGATGTAGGAGGAAAAGAAAAAAACAGCCCTGGACTTTGAAAAGAACATTTGGCAGGATAATATAATAAAGAAGCTGGCATGGCGGTGCATGCCTATAACCCCAGCACTTGGGAGGCCAAGGCAGGAGAATTCATGAGTCTGTGGCCACTTTGAGATTTACAGTGAGTTCAAGGCAAGCCTGTACTACATAGCAACACCTTGTCTCAACAAGATAAGGAAAAAGCAAAAGAATAAAAGGTAAAAGGAAATATAGACAGATACTGTACTCTAGTTGGTAAACTCATTCTCGCCAGACTGTGTGTTAACAGTTCTATAGTAATGTGAGTGTACAGCAGCCAATGAGGGCCTGTGTTCTTCTAGAGGGAGAACACGTTCCAGACAAGCAAACGACAAGAGTCAGGACAGCCTCTGCGGTGCCGCAGTGGAGCTGGAGGCATCGTATGAACTAAATTTTAAAATGCACCAACAGACAGTAGACAGGAGACATACAGAAGTGTGTAGTGCAGACTGGTGTCCAAATGTGCGCTTCCTAGTTTTGAAGGTCACAGGCTGAAGAGCAGTGACATCTCCGCAGCAGTGACAGTGCTGCTTCCCATGTTTTGGTCTGTAAATACTATTCTCTGAGGAGATGGACCTGGGTGCCCTGGAAAAGTGGCTGATGTAAGAGCTCGAACAAGGAAAATATGAATGATTCTGGAGCATCTTATAGAGCTAGAAATCGCTGTTTAAAAAAAAAAATACATGATGAAAGGACAGAGAAGGAAACTTAAATGTGTTTCCAGTGGCAGAGACAATTAAAATAACAAAACAGAAAACAACAGTAATGGTTGAGAATACTCATGAGTTCATTGTGATATAAATAAACAATTAAATAAATGTGGGGAAGGACTATTAATATTTCTTATAGAATTATAATTGATAGAAGAAGGAATAAGAATAGGAAAAACACCATAGTAATAGATGCTACAGGCAAGACCCACCAACAAATGCTAAAATAAATGGCTGAAACAATAAGGGGAAACTATACTAGGGAGCCTCAAAATGTCTCCCCTCAGAGAAGAATGTTCACTTTACACCAGAGGGTCAGGACAGACACCACTGCAGCTTGGCATCACCTGTAACAGCACAGATGCCTCGCAACCCTTGACTGTATGTGCTAGAAAAACACACACGACCTCTGTAGCAGTTTTTTCCTAAAATCTCTAACCTCAACCTAATTATGAGAAAAATAGTAGCAAAATCCTAATCAAATGACATTCTACAGAGTAACTAAACAAAGGTGAAAGTCATGAAAGATGAGGAAAGACTGCAGCTGTCTGAAACTGGAGAAAAGCAAGTGTCGTGGATCAGGAGAGGTAACAGGACTCAGAAGAAGGACCTGCAGGAGAACCAGGTCTGTGGTGCCTCACCGCCAGTTCTCATTCTCGAGCTTTGGTCACTATGTCACAGCTAGGTAAGATGTCGTCATAAAGAGAAGCTGAGTCAAAAGGTGCAAAACTCTGCACTATGTTAACCACTTAGTAGTACATCTAAAATTACCTAAAGCCAAAAATTTGTTTTAAGAAAAAAGATTTTTTAAAAAATCACAGCTTTTATCCTTTTCTTTTAAATACGTATTCCTTTCTTGAAAGCTAATCTTATGAGTAAAATTTATTTCTCCAAAATTTTTTGAGATAAATCATTGTACAAAGAACATATTATTTTAAAAGTATTATTAAAGTTTCTTTACAAAAGCCCCATAGCAGTCACATAAAGTATGATTTCTACATTATCTCCTGTGAGGATAACCATGGAGGTTTATCTTCATACTAGCCACATATATTCTAAAAGAGAAGCTATACTTCCAATTTAGAGAAAAATTCTGACCAACTTTACACACACAAATTTAATTTGAATGACAACTCTCAAACTGTCAGTAAGTCAGTACCTTGATTTTTAAAGTGAAATTTTTTTTTTTGAGACAGGGTCTTGCTTTGTAGCTCAGGCTGGCCCCAGAACTCACTATGTAGCCCAGGCCAGCCTTGAACTCACATCAATCCTTCTGCCCCTGCTTCCCGAGTGCTGGGCTCACAGGCATGAGCCACCATGCCCAGCATTGTGGTATGTGGTTACTGGGGATCAAATTGAAGTCCCTGCACTTGCCAGGCAGTCGCCAGAAGCACTGAGCTAGATTCCTGGCCCCTAAAGTGAAAATTTTTATGATAACCTAGACAGATCTAACTAACCTAAGGTTATATGTTAGAAAAAATATCAAAGTGTTAACTCACTTGAAGGTCTATTTTCCTTTTATTTAAGTAAAACTGAAACATAAATCAAGGAAGTTTTTAAAAAATGTCTTTAGCAATACCTTCTAAAGTGATCTTTTTAAAGGAAATCCTATTTACTCAGAATAAACTTATCATTTTACTCATATGTCTCAGTCTATAAATCAGATAGATTGTCCCCAAATTCAACTCAGTTTGGACCATATCCAAACATAAAATATTAAGGTGGCCTCATAAGCATATCCAGATTTCCACCCTTTCTTCTACAACTTCATCATCTTTCACAACTGAAATATACAAGCCTTCTTATTCTAAACCTAAAATGACTTAAATATAAAAATATGATAGTGGGCCGGGGATTTAGCTCAGTGGTTCCGGCGCCGGTCTTGCAGGCGCAAGGACCCGGGTTCGATCCCCGGTAACCACATACCTATACTGGGTGTGGAGACTCACGCCCAGCAGCAACCAGTACCACATACCACAGTGCCGGGCATGGTGGCTCACGCCTATAATCCCAGCACTCGGGAGGCAGAGGCAGGAGGATTGCTTTGATGAGTTTGAGGCTGAGCTCAGGGCCAGCCTGAACTACAAAGCGAGACCCTGTCTCAAAAAAAAAAAAAAAAAAAAATGATAGTATAAAAAGATACAAAGTGCTTCCTTTCAGATGCGTTTCTAGCTGACCCCCTTTAAAAGCTGAACATCAAAAAGTTAAATTTACTTCCTAAGAACTCAAGCAAAGAAAGTCTATTAAGAAACTAAACATATGTCTGATTGGGAATGACATAAAAGGGACTTTTTCAAATTAAATGTTTTACAAGATAAAGATCATAGAAGCTTAATTTGTTTTTCTTGTGATCCTCCTGCCTTAGCCTCCTAGAGAAATTCTTTTGCTTTTAATATAGACTGGAAGTTCTAATCTATCTGGCACACTTTAAAATAGGCTGTTTCCCTCAGCACAGAGATTCTGAAATCGGCAGATGCTGAGGTTCCTGCATAAAATGGTACAGTGTTTGTTTATGAACCTACACACATTCATCCTCCTAGACACTTTAAATTGCTCCTAGGTTACTTGTTATCCTGCTGCAGTATAAATGCTATGGCAAGAATTATACTGCACTGCTTGGGGAATGATCACAAGAAAATTAAGTTTGTACAAACTTTTGAGAATGTTGTTGACTCAAGGTTAGTTTAATCTGCTTACACACAACTCAAGCATACGGAGAAATAAGTATATAATACTTACATTAACCACTAAATGTAGTCATATTAGAATGTTCTCATTTAAAACTTTACATACTGTAAACTTTTTTTTTTTGAGACAAGGTCTTGCTTTCTTAGTTTAGGCTGGCCCTGAGTTCACTATGTAGCTCACGCACCCTCAACTCACAGTAATCCTCCTGCCTCTGCCTCCCAAGGGCTGGGATTATAGGCGTGAGCACCACACCCGGCACTGTAGCATGTGGTACTGATTGCTGGTGGGAGTGGGTCACTATGACCAGCACTGCTGTATGTGGTTACCTGGGATTGAACTTGGGATCTTGCACTTGCAAGACAAGTGCCAGAACCACTAAGCTAAATCCCCAGCCCTAAACTACTTATTGTACTAAGATACGAAGAACACATAACCACTACTATTTAAATTTACTAGGAAAGAAGAGATATAATTTATTTGTGGGGAAAAAAAATTTCGAACAGGAACAAGACAGCCTTTTATCACATAAAGTTTTATTTTAAAAATCTAAGCCAATGGAGAGTTCCGTTTAGCAATGAAGACTTAGCATGTAACTGCTCACAACACTGTTTTATTTTTAAAGTCAATTACTTCTGAAAGCTAATCCTTCCTCTGAGAAATAATACAGCTTGGTGTAGGTGCATTCATACATATATTTGAATTTCTAATTAGTTTTGTACGACATCTCCCACTGACAACTAAAATCAGCTCTCATTTCACATACTATAATTACACAGCAGAGGAGGCACCCTGACTCAGACTTCTAGGAAAACAGTCAGCAAACTTCTAAAGGGCCAGATTTTATGCTTGAGAATCAAACAGACACTGTAGCAACTAATGACCCTGACACTGCAGTGCCTGATCAGTAATGACGAGGCTATAGTAAATATAATTTTATTTACCTACATACGCAGCCATGCTATGGGCCACAGACTGCTAACTTCACTTAGGGCAAATACATTTGATTTTTTACATATATAATATCTTTACCCTTATATATTATAAAGTGTGAGTTCTTTCCATCTGGTAGTTTATACAAGAAACATTAACTATTTAAACAATAAAGGAAACATGAATGTATTTTCTTAGGTTGGAATCTCCAGTAGATTAAGAAATTAAAGTATATTAATAAAGCATACATCAAAACATAAGCCTGAAAATGTAAGAATATAAATACATTGTATTAAATAATCTTACCTTAATCAAATGAATGAATCTAAAGCCTAGCACATTTCTGGCTTCAATTCAAAATATATATGATCCAAAACTTCAGTTTCTTGTTAAATTCCTAGAGAAACAAAATTGAAAACCTTTAAATCGAGATCCAGTGGCAGATAAGATAGAGTAATCACACTTCAACAACTCTCTCAAGCGAGTGTAGCTGGCAGGCCCGCAGCAGCTACTGAACTCTGAACAGGAAGCAGCAGGCAGGCTGAAGGAAGTCCACAGCCTCAAACACCACCTAAGAGACTGTGGGTGGCCACTCTGTTCCCTCCTGGTGTCACCACCAGCCAGAACCTCACAGAGCCCACGTGGAGGACCTTAGGAGAAGCCTTCGCCTTGTGACTGAAGAAGAGGGAAACAGGTCTCTAGAACTCACAAGAGTGTGGAAACCTCCCGCTCTTTCCTCTCCATTCTCAGCTGAGAACTGGTGACAAATGTGGCAATGGGGAGCATTTCAAGCATGAAACTCTGAGGGAGTGGGACTTTCTTCTCTGGTCAGAGAAGTTATGGTCCTAAAAAATATGGTGAGACTCTACTCCTTTTTTTTCTCTGTCCTCTGGCCACTTGGCCCAAGAGATGGACACAGCTGCATGTGTGCATCTTATGAAGCGACGAATAAAGCCCCACCCTTCCGATCAGAGAATGGAACAGGGGAGGCAGCGTGAATCAGAGCTGACTGGGAGGTGACCAAAGCCTGCTCAGACAGGAGCTTGGTGAGCAACACCTCACAGCTGTTCCTTAACGCCTGGACTCACCCTCCAATGGCACATGAATGGGCAGCCACAGGCTGTGAGAACTGGACCACGGGCCAAACAGCCTCCCAGTTTCAGCCTGGTGATGGATGGTACACAGCAGGACAAACCCACACTGCACAGCACAAGCTCTGAAACTCAACAGATTACATGTAGCCCGAACTTACGATCAGAACATAACTGGGCTAACTACCTACTAAAATGAGTAAGTATTCTATGTTAGATTTAAACAACATCCAGTCTCTTAACATAGAGTCAAATACCCAGTACATAATCCAAAACTGCTACGTATACAAGGAACCAGGAAAACCTCAACTTACATAGGAAAAGTGCCTGACACCAAGAAAAACAGATGCTGGAAAATACCTGATAATGAAGTAATACAGAAAGCTTCCACAAGTAAGAACAAAAAACTCTTCAAACAAATGAAAAGGAAAACTCAGCAAATAAATAGAAGACATAAAAAAGAACCAAGAAAATTTTGGTAGTGGAAAAGTATCAATAACCAAAAGATTAAAAATGAGCTAAATAACATAATAGAGATGACCGAAGGAAAAAACTCAATGGATTTACTACATATAAAAAGAAATGGTCCAATCTGAACAACAACAAAAAATTAGGAAAAAATAAATAATCTGTCACACTCAAATATCAGCAAGAAGAGAAGCGCTCAGTGTAAACTAAAAAGTTATTTTTAACTTCCCAAATTTACTCAAAGAGATGAATTTACATATTCAAACAGCTTACCAAAGTCCCCACAGGATTAATACAAAGAAATGCATATCAAGACATATCTTAATTAAATTTTAAACATCTAATTAAACAAAAGAGAGAGGAAAATTCTGGGAGCAATCAGAAAAACTTAGCATTACTTTTAGGGGAAAAATGTTTATATGACTGTGGATTTATTTTCAGAAACCATGAAGGCAAAGAGAAGTGAAATATATTTTAAATGCTGAAAGAAAACAACTGTTAACCTAGAATTCTATATTTAGCAAAAATGATGAGATAAAGGTAAAATAAAGACACTAGCCGATGAAGGATAACTAAAACAATGACATCAGAATCACTCTGCTAATATAAATCCTGAAAAAGAATTTGATAACAGAAGGAAAAACTGAAGTATCAGGAATGTAGGAAGAGCAGATGAATGTTAAATATCTTAGGCAAACACATCAAACTATTCTTAACTTCTTGAGTTCTTCAACATCTGCTTGATAATTAAAGGCAAAGTGTCACATCTGATGGGCTTCCAATGTGTAAATCTCAATACATGCATGTCACACATTTGATTCACTGTATCTATGGATTGATTCTGCATTGGCAGATGCAACCTACTAAGCACTGAACGCAGCTAACTCTGTGTTCAGAGGATAATTGATAGTACTAAAGTTTGTTTACATGAGAAAAAAATTCTAAATTAGCTATGTATGCTTCCAACTTAAGAAACTAGAAAAATAGAATAAAAGTAATCACAAAGAAGTTAGAAGAATGAAATGATAAAGAGCAAAAAATAAAGAAATAAATTAAAAAGAATGAATTCGGAAAATAAAAAACCAGTGTAGATTAATATAAACAATGACAAAATTAAAAAGACTGACCATACCAAATGCCACCAAGTAGATAGAATAATTTGTACATTCATACATTCTAATGGTGGTACAAAATGGTACAGCCATTTCAGAAAACAGTTTTGTATCTCTTATGAAGTTAAATACACACTTATCACATAACCCAACAACCTTAATCCGGTATGTTTTTATCTAAGAGACCAAAGCCTACTCAAAAATGCTTATACAATATTCTATGCAGAATAGCTGTCTTAGTTACTTTTCTCATTGCTCAGACAAAGTATCCAGTAACCAAAATTAGAAGAGGGTAGGTATATTTGCTCACAGTTTGTAGGGGTTTCAGTCCATAGTCAACTGGCTCCAAGGCATGGCGGCCTGACAGACAGGCACTGCAGAGAAGAAACAATTCATGGTGGGCAGAAGGTGGCAAAGCAAGCTAGAAAGGGATGACCACAGTTTTTCCAACCCCTTATACCTATCCACGCTGCACTGGGCAGGTAGCACTCACATCCTTAATCCTAGGACAGAGTGGCTGCCAGGGAAGGGGCCAGGAAAGATGCAAGTGCACACAGATGGTATAAAGGCGTTTTGGAGCTAATGGGACTGTTTAACATAGAGACACTGATGAAATATATCAGCTCTACACAGGAAACGTTAGTTTTTCTGCATGTTCATTTAAAAACAAACTTTTGGTATTTAAAAAAATCTTTAAATCATCAAGGCTTTTCTAGGATATTAACTTTGGGTTCTATAATCTGTAAAAATCCTCTTATTTATTCTGCCTACTTTTAAAATAGAGCTGACAAGTTTCTCAGCTTGTGCAAAATCAGTGGGGATCAATAGCCTAAATATCAGCTCCTCCAGGCAGTGTCACCTGCAAAGGCACCTGATCTCCTAACAACCATAATCCCACCTAATTGAAGAGCAAATCCTGACATCTGTTTAGTGGCATCACAGGAGAACTTGCACTAAAAAAATCTTTTTAAAATAAATAATGATTTTGAGTCTGTAGAGAATATCAAAGAGGAAAGAAAATGTGATTAACTGTACCTCACCTGTCTAAAACATTCTGAAAATTAAAAAGTAAAAATAATCATTTGTTTCCATTTTTGTTATCAGGTAAAAAAAGACAGTTGTTTACTTTATAAGCACAGCAAGGGGTAACTATAGGTAAACCAAAAAATACAAGATATAAGGAGTAATTCTATTCTGTATGAGCTTTTTAAAATTATTCTATTTCAACTAGTATAGTGGTAACATAAGCTTCTAGGGAGTAATTATTATTACACACATGCAGTCATCAAACTGTAAAGGCTATGCATTATAATAAAGTAAAACTGAACACAAAGATAATATTTCCTTGATACTTTTATTATATTTTCAATCTATTTGATTCCTAAATAATTTTTTAAATTTCTATTTGTTTTTGTTTTCAGTACCATTCATCAAACTCAGGACCTTGTGCTTGCCAAGCAGGTGCAGTGTCACTGAGAAAAAACCCCAGCCCCCCTGAATATATTTTAAGTATCATTTTTCAAAGTCATATTCAGCCAACTACTTCTATTTAAGTCAAATTCAATTTTCAGGTAAGCTAGTAAGGTTAGCAATAATTTCACACAGCTATATTTTATTTAAAAGAGCCAGAAATTTTTTTTAAGAAAGCCAATCTGCAATTTTACTAATTTCAGATGGAAGACAAAAAGCCTCTGAAAGAAAAGTTAAGCCTTAAGACCTTTTGTTCTCCTAGTATTACATTTAATTAGAAGTGAAATCATCTGCTTGAGAAATTTAGGTTTATTTTCTCCAGAAACACACTTGGGGGGAAAAAAAGCACGTGGTACCATATTCTTTCTAAGTGTATGTGCATCTGTATACAGATCTATAGCAACAGCATTCAGTGAACCAGTGGGTGTCATCTGTCCCTCGTGTCATTGTATTTAAGCAATTCCTATGTTTTAACATTCATAACCACAGAGGGGTTTTCTCCTTCACAAAAGCATCAGGAGAACCTCGCTCTCTCTGTCCCTCTTCCTTTCTCTCCTTTTCCTTCTTTCCTGTCCTTCCATCCACAGATTCCAAGAAACAGTCCTGCCTGCAATAATGCTTAACATATAAGAAGTTTTCCAACATGTATATTATTTAATCAACAAATACTTATTGAGTATTAATTGAGTATATACTTATGATATGCTAGGCATGTTCTATATCCTGGGACTACAAAAACAAATTAAACAGGACAAAATTCTTTGTTGTCATGGAGCTTACTAGGGCCAAATAAACATGCTTAACCAAAGAAGCAGAGAGAACAGGAAGACAAGAGCCAGCAGCTTCCAAAGGTGCGGAGGGCAGTTACATGGAAGACAGATCCCAGGAGTCTAAAGGCTAACAGGGAGCTGTGGTTATCAGGTCAATGCTCCCAGCTCAGCCTATGACTTTTTCATTTTAAGAGTCAGAACTGGAGGAAGACACGAGCTCTCGTGGTACATGTTTGTAATGCCAGCGCTGAGAAGGCTGAAGCTGAAGGAACACCATGAGTTCGAGGCGAGTCTGAACTACATAGTGAGTTCAAGGCCAGCTTGAACTACATGGTGAGACAAAACAAAAGAACTTGGGGAATTCCAAACAAGAGCAAATAAAAGCAGTGAATGCTGTCTCCCTGGTCATCATTACATTCACTGACCAGACACTACACCTCCCCGGACACAGACATACTGAAAAAAAATTCCCAGAAATCAACCTTACCTGTTAACATTTTAAGGGTTACAGAACACTAAACTAGTTTCTTCTATAAAAGAAGCTATGGCATTCCTTTGCCCAAGTTCATATCCTATTATAACACAACAGACATTTCTATTCAGGAAATCAAATGAACGTTCTCCATTCTTCCTACAGTCACACAGTCAGACTGATAAGAATGTATCCATATGGCACACTGCCAGAGAACCAAGATGTCATCTCAACTTGTACACTGAAGTTGAAAAGACACTGAAAGGCCTCATGTGGTATTTATACTCTGAAGCTCAAATTTGGTTGAAGAGTACACTTGGCCACTGATATAAAGTCCTGTGAAATTAATGCCCAAGAAGGTCATCTATAAATTTCACAAATCCACACTCAGTCCAATCCACCATTACTAAAGTCTCCTAGTGGGGCTTTGGGAACTCTTATACTACAAAGCTGTACCAAACTTGACTACTTCTGAGAAAATGAGAAATAACTGTCTGTAGGAGCCTTTGCAGAACGGGTGAGTCTTGCGGTTTTCCACAAGAAGTTGGTCGGTACTCGGCACTTAGTGGGAGTACAATAGCAAGTAAGTGAGGAAGGCTGATATTCTAAGAGTATGAAACAATAGATAGGAAAAGTATCTCATTATTTTAAAAGGCTGTTCTGCACGAAAGGCCTATTAAGAAATGTATATTAATCTGCCTCTGAGTCGGCAGTTTTCACTATTAATGAATACTGGTTTAAAGTAACTGTTCTGTTTTTTAAATTGAGTAACTACTTCCTGGTCATTGAATCTAAGGGGGTGGGGGAAGAAAAGTTTGCTATTTTATAAAATAACTGTATTTGTCGAGCTGCCTTTAGTACTAGAGTCTTTACTAAGAAGCAAAATGTAGCACATGCCACTTCTTTAAACTTAAAAAAAAAAAAAATTCCTCAGTGGTCTTCTGATTAAATCTTGAATTATCCTGAGCCTGGACTGTTGAACTCAAAATTCCTCCCTATTTTAGGGTAAAAAATAGCTGAGGAAAGAGAAAAGTTAGGTCCCTAACTTACTGCAAAAGGAAAACAAAGTTAGTAGTATCTGTTAAACATCTGTTACGAAAAACATTGTTATAGAGATGGGATAAGGAAAGACTCAAAACTACACTAGCACACGCTGGCTCTCATAAAGAACGCTGCATCTGTTTTGGTTGTTTTTGTAAGCACCCTGCAGCACACACAGGAGGAGGGACCACCTCCGGGCCTGTCCCCCAGGACTGTTCCCAAGTCTACTGCAATGTCTGGCACTCAACAAGCACTCAAAATTATTTGCTGAATAAATGAAGACTCCACAGCTCCGTCAGTGCTGACCCCAGGCTTCCTTTAAGCCAGTGACCTAACCCATTCTCTCCGACAGACAAAATAATGACGCTCCCTAGTTCCCTTATCTCAAGGAGCCTAGTTTACCTTAAAGACAAAGGGGCTTTCACTTGTAATTAAGGTTAAGGACCTTGAGATAAAGGAGATTACCTGAGTAGGTCCAATTTCATCACGTGAGTCTTTCTCAGGGAAGATAAGAAAGTTGACTAGGAGGTGAAATGGAAAGAAGAGGACACATCGGAGGCTTCCCAGGGACCTGAGAGTTGCCCTGGCTTCGAAGGTAGAGAATGGAGGGCAGCGAGGCAGACTGAGGGCGACTCGAGGTAGGGAGAACCTCACTCCACACCAGGAAAGTGACCGCGAGCTTCCTGCTGCAAACAGAAGGAAGTGAATCTTATCAAAGACTTGGGTGAGCAAGGAAAAGGACATGTCCCACAGCTTCCAGGGACCCACAGAAACTGCTGTTGAAGCTACTAGGTTTCCAATGATCTGTGATGGCAACAACTGAAAACGAACACATCCCCTCCCACCTAAAAGCACATGACCCTGACTCTGCTTCAGTGGGAGCCCGAGATTCTCATGTCTTCAATCTGATCATAATCTCCTGCCCTTCACTCCTCTGCTTCACACCCCCACCTCTGGCACTATGGGAGAAAGAGGTTTAAAAGAACAAAATGTCACCGACTAAGAATTAGTATTTTCTAGTTATAGTGTCTTGGCAGTCCTACCACAGAGTACTCGACAGTGCCACAGAACCGTGAGGACAAAACTGCAGAGTCCCTGTTTCTCACGGTATGCTGTCCCTGGGCCGTACACAGACATGTGCTATTTAAAAGCCCGATACGTTGAATTCTGATTCACTTCTTTTCAAGGGAAGAGCCTTTTGTTTTTAAATCTGGAACTACATCTTTTTGCCTTTTTGTATTTATACACTTGCTCTAAAATATTAAAAACAACCTCACAAACAATCTGTTTAACAGTAATTAGAATTTTATCTAGTTAAACAACAGCAGAACGAGCCACAACACAGATGGCAGGAGACTTTCTCCTTGCCTGATCGGTGTCAAAGAACCATTCTCCTATTTCATGAAGAAGGAGAAATTTCCTACAGGCTGTCTAGTTTTCAAAATACAACTAGTGAAAGGCAGCTTTGTTAAGAAAACCTTTGTTCAGTAAAAATCTAGTTATTTCTCAACGTGAAGACTTTTCTGACTAGCTTGATAACACCTAGTCGAATATATGATTAAGGAAGCAGGGCGGATGGAGGAAGAGGCTACTCACTTCACTCTGGTTCCAGTCCCGAAGTACAATTCCCTTTGGAGAGAGGTACCCAAACTGTACACTGGATTCACCCATGAGCATTGAAAAACCTCAGCGTCCAAAGCCCACACCAAGCCCATCAGAAGTGCTTGCTCAAGACCCCTACGCAGTTTCTGCGCAGCTTACTGCTCCAGTCTGACATAGCACAGGACTCTCAAGAATCAGGCACCTTGGGGTCTGGCACCGGCTCTGCCATTAGGACACGTGGGCAACTCTGTGGGTCGCTACTCCCTCACCTAGAAAACAAAGTCAGACAAGGTATTTCTAATTTCTAACACATTGTAACCTAGGATGAGATTCTTTGGTTCTCTTCTAACTACTGAATTGCCTTAACATTTAAACTATGCCAAACATAAAAATAAAAACACAACCTGAATTTTTATAAGGTATATAATAGGTATAAATTCAGCTCTATTTTAACTGCAGATTTCTTTTTCTCTCTTCTCTTTTTCAATTGCACTACTGGGGATTGATCACAGGGTTTTGCACTGAGATATATCTCCTGCCATCCCCTCTTTTGACTTATTTTGAGACAGGGTCACTAAGTCACTAAATAGAACCTGCAACCCTACCTCCCAGAATGCCAGGATTATAAGCAATATGCTACCACGCCCAATTTGCAACCAATGAGGCTTATGTTGACAGACATCATTCTCTAATTATATCCACACTAGGGTCATAGTAACCCTAGTTAGGACTCACCTGAATGCATGCTAATTCAGAGAGGAAGAGTAGTCCAGAAACTTCTTATACAGCATGACTTATACACCCAGACTGACTTTAAAAAATAATTGTCTTTCTTTCATTTTTTTTTTTTTTTCAGTTTTTTGAGACAAGGACTCACTTTGTAGTTCAGGCTGACCCTGATCTCACTATGTAGCCCAGGTTACCCTTGAACTCACAGCAATCCTCCTGCATCTGCCTCCCAAGTGCTGGGATTACAGGCATGAGCCCCCATCCCTGGCTAAAAAATAATTCTCTATAGACAATCTGAGATAGGAAGTTTACATGCAACACATGACAGAATCTACTTGTTAGAAGATTTTTTTTTTTTTTTTTTTTGAGACAGGGTCTCACTTTGTGGTTCAGGCTGGCCCTCAGCTCAGCCTCAAACTCACATTACAGCAATCCTCCTGCCTCTGCCTCCCCAGTGCTGGGATTACAGGCGTGAGCCACCACGCCCAGCACTGTGGTATGTGGTACTGGTTGCTGCTGGGGTGAGTCTCCACGCCCAGTATGGTATGTGGTTACCGGGGATCAAACCCGGGTCCTTGCGCTTGCAAGACAGGCGCCGGAACCACTGAGCTATATCCCCAGCCCATTGTTAAAAGATTTTTAAAGCCCAGGAATAAAAGAGAGGATAGTAAAATTTTCAAATTTTATTAATAAAAACTAAGGAGATTCCATAAATTCTTTCATAGGCAATTTATATCTTCTGCCTACAATATCATATGTTTCCATCCATTTTCCAACAATGACATTTTTCATTTTTCTTTTCTAAACTATAAGTGAAACAAGTATTTACATATGGAAAAAATATGTCTTAAGAGATTAGCTGCCCCACCAACAGTAATGAACCTCCACAGATATCAACCTGAACTCAGCGACATCCCTGACCACTCCTTGAGCCTTTCACAAACCCAAGTCCACTGTTTTCTATTAAGAGCATTATACTCCCCTGGGGTTTAAAGAAAGCACCACTAATGTGTCCACAAAGACCTGACTCTGTCATCGGCTTCCTTTACCACTGGAAATTTTTACATTCCCGTTTGTTTTCAAAGTGCTGCACAGTTAGTGCAAATATGCTAATACTGTTTTTTTAAAGAAAAAAAAGGGAAGACCAAGAAGTCAATAAAATACAGAAAGCAGTGTGCAAAGCAGTCGAAACATGAGATTGTCTACTTTCTGATCACAAGATGAATGCTTCAGAACATCTGAACTATCAAATGGATACCAAATATCACTGAGTGTCAGAGGGAGATTTAAGAGACACCAGCTCAGGTCAGATCACTACTTATTACTACTGGAATTCAGCATCCAGAGACCCATTTAAATAATTCCAGTAATCTTAACTGGAAACAATCATCTTTTCCCCTTCTTCTTTAAGATTCAGCTCAGGTATTGAAAAACATATGGCTCCATGACTTACTTTATCTGGACTTTTTTCTGGTCTTCTGAAAAGAAGAAGAAAGACTCTATAATCATTCCAACTGCATGAATACTCTTAAGTAATCCACAAGTAGGTCAGAAGTCAAGACTTCAAAAACTACATTTTATGTGAGATTAAAAGCCTTGTCCTTTCTAGCATTGTTCATTAGCCTCTTAAAAGATGAAAATTCTTCTAGAAATCTAGATTCGTTTCTGAAAGCTGGCCTAGCTAACTTGGGACTCCCAAACTGTAAATATGGCCGCAAGCCGAAAGGGCAATGGCCAGCGTGGAATTAAGAGATTCTGGCTTAGGTGGAGACAGGCCTTCACTTCTAAGGCCTGGACAGATGAAACTAAAAATAGATAAGGCTTCAGTACACACTGCTCCGGCTGTGTGGAACACTATTTGTCCCTCAGATATTCTTCTCTCTTTCATTCTTCAGCCAATAGTGAGGGACTGACATGTTATGCTAGACTTTATTTTGGCATCTTCAAGAAAATACATAGCTTGAGAGAAGTAAAAATAATTTTAACTGTGAGAGTGCAAGAGCCTCAGACTCACTGTAAAGGAAACATGTGATCAGTTAATGATGGTTTGGGACCAATGCCATAGGTAATGAAAGTGACCTTTGCCCGGAATATCCACTGCAACGCCTGGACTGTAGCAAGGCAAGCCCAGCGCCTAGGACAAAGATTCAAGCAGGCACTGCCTCTCCAGGTAGTGCAAGTGTAACAATGACACGTGACAGCATCTCCTGAAACGTTGCATCCCAGGTGACCCCATAGAAGCCCAGATCCACAATGATATACAGACATTTGTCAAAGGCAGAGCAGATTTTGTGGCCGTGGAAAGTGAGCACAACCTGAAGTCTGAGATCTTTATTGCAGTTATCATGGATACCTGCATGAGAAAAAAATAAGAGAAGCTTCACATTCACATACATTAGGAGATAAAAGTTACTTTAGAAAAGTTTATAGTGTAAATAGAAACATTTGAAGTGTGTAGAGGGAGACTTTCAAAGGACAAACAGGGTCTGGAAATACTCTTCTGCCTGAATAACTAGAATTGACAACATATGGGAAACAAGGTTATTCAGCAAATCGATAATCCCACACAAGAGCAGTGAGAGAGAGCAGCTGCCAACATACCTGGTGGGAATTTTTTACAATGGCATAGAGAAGGGTAATTCCAGAAAAAACTAGCGATGCTGTGACAAAAGATACATATCTAAGTTTGGAGAAGGCAAAACAGCAGACCTTGCATGGGAAAGAGGATTGAATAGGTGAGTGGCATGATCTATGCAAAAGAAAGGAATGAAAAAAAGTATGAAGTCCTGAGGGATCTTTGGTTAAATACAATTCATACATGAGGACCATAAAAACCCAAGAGGCTGGGCAAAATCAAAAATAATCTCAGGGAAAGAAAACTACCCAGAAGATAAAAGATAAACAATGGATTTCACAAAGGGCTAGGAACTGTTCCTACTATCCGAAATGGAGAAATCTCACCAAACAGCAGGGCAGCTGTAGTGATTTCAGAAGCACCATCATTTAGAAGTGGTTAAATCAGTAGAGCAATGACTACTCTAGATGTGCCCTGAAATTGCTCATGGATTGAACCTATCTGTAGTAATGTAATTCCTCACCAGAAAAGAAATTCCAACATTCTTTAAAGTAAAACAATAAAATCCAGCAAAAACATAAAATTCACAATGACAGGCATCAAGTCAAAAGCAACTAAATGATTCCACTGAGAAAAGATCCTTTAAAAGTGGCTTGTTTTTGTCTCATTCACTCATTGCTGAGAAACCATACTCGACACCCACATATGGCTTACAGTTTATAGGGGGTTCAGTCCATAGTCGACTGGTTCCAATACAGGATGGCACAGCACAGCAGTGGGATAGAGGAGAGGCTGTTCACCTCATCACATCCAGGAAGCCGAGTGGAGGGAGGAGGCAGGAAGGGAGATTAAACCCTTCCAGGTCACACTCACAGTGATCTGTCTGCCTGTCTTCACCAAGCCCTACTTCCCATCACACCCCTCCAACTCAATCACTTCCTAAAGAACCTGCCTGGGATCACACAAGGCCTTAGGGAGACATTCAGATATGAACCATGCTGTTTCCAGACTTCACCCATCAATATTTACCCTTTGCTAATCTGGTTTTGTTATTTTTACTATAGTGAGTTCTAGGCCTGAGTTCAGCTTTCTGCTGAGTCTTTTAAGACCTTTCTCTCAGCCAACCACCAAATCTGGAGGTGGTACTGGAGACTTGTGAAAACACTAACATTTAGTACTCAGTAAAAGCCTCTTTCCAAACGTTGATGAAATATCTTTTCAGAAAAATAAAAATGGAGAAAATTTGTCACCAGTAGACTTGCAAAATTAAAAATACTGAGGAACACATTTGACATACGGGGAAAAAAGTGATACCAGATCAAAACATGTAATGAAGAGCTCAGAAATTAGTAAATGTGTGTATAAATATAAAAGATACTTTTTTTTTTGAACAGGTTTCAGGCAAGTCTTAAACTCACAGCAATCCTCCTGCCTCTGCTTCCCAAGTGCTAGGAGTATAAGTATGGGCCACCACGCCCGGCATTGTTGTATGTGGTTACTGGGGGATCAAACTTGGGACCTTGTGCTTGCAAGGCAGGCACCAAAACCACTGAGCTAAATCCCCAGCCCTCATTTTACAAGTAGTGGTAAGGTATTAAAATTGTACTTAATATACTAATTTATTAACATATGTACGTCAACATGAACCTAAGATACAAATGCATATATTAATTGGGATTTTTTTGGCTTAAAAATTATTTTTTGATTTTGAGAACTGAACCATGGGCCATGCAGGCATTCTACCATGCTAAAAAAAACATATTCAGTTCAATCCTCAGTGCCATAAAAAATAAAATAAAATAAAATAACTCAATAACTGAACAAATAAATGTATCTATCACATCCTGTACACCACAAAAAGCAGCTTACAATCTACTTTATGGCTGATTCCTTCAAAAACAGCTTTAACCATAATTAAAACCAAAACAAATCTAGGTAAAACTTTGAAGTAAAAAAAAATTCTGGGAAACATTTAAGTGGCTACTAGAATATACTAAGCACAATTAAGCATTCAAACAACACTATAATAAAATTTCTTTCATTTCTTAACATCTAACTTCCAACAAAAGCAGTTCACACTGTTTTACTAATATATCTTAGTTAATTCTAAATCTAAGTTAATCCTTTACTTTTTAGAATATATTCAAGTTTCCCCCCTCCAACAGTCTGTCTTTTGACGAGGGTAATAATTACGGCAATTAAAACTGTGTGCTATGGATACTCTGCAGGTTTTTTCAGATCTGCTTATGTAAACTCCAATAAAAATAACTTGGTGGCAGGTAGGTGGTTCTCTCCAGCTTAGACAGAGGTAAAGCAGGTCTGAGAGACAAAGCGACTCGCCTTTGGTCCCACTACACTGGAAAAGCAGCAGAGCTAGAATTTAATTAGAACCTTCATCATGATACAGTTCACTTTCTACTTTACCACAGTGCTTCAGGCAACTTTTGGCAAAGACAAGGGAGATAGAAATCAAACTGCTATAGCCTCTATATAAATGGTAGGTGAGTCAATTAGCTGCAAGTAAAAGAGTAAAGAATTATTGGTTATAGGAGATAATAAATTCAGATTTGCACACTACCTCCAAACTTCTCACTACTCCAGCATTTTTTTTTTCTTTTTTTTTCCCCAGCAAGAAAGGCTTAATGATTCTGGCTTTATTGCTTTATGTAACAGAAAGCTCTGAACATGGCGATTAAACAAACAAAATATGAGCAAGTATACTGTGACTCATAAAATATGGATTAAAACACTCCAGAGCAAGCCAGGGAGGAGGCGTGGGCCTGTCATACCAGCGCCTCAGGAGGCTGAGGCAAGATCTGGCCAGCCCAGGCAACTTGCTTGGTAAGAGCGTCTCAAACAAAAGCAAAAACCGGCTCAGCACCTGAGTACAGCCAAGGCAGACACTGTAACAGTGCGGTATTCGCTGTATTTGTCTTCTCCAGCAACTGACTTCGCTCTAGGGTAGGCCTAGCCTCACTGCCAGATCTTGATTTGGAAAGGGGGATGGATCAGCCAGCAAGACAAGAAAGAGACTTGCTTCTGGTTAAGCTTGTGCTTTCTCTTAGGAGGAAGCCAGACTTTTTCATACTTATGGGACATATGGTTCCTTCCTGGCAACCATTATCCAATTACAAAGAGAATCCTGCCTTGGAATGAAGCCAGCACTATGCAAAACAGAGGGAACAATGGACCAATCAGAGTCTTTGGTATCTTCATTAAGGTACTGACTGACTAATCAGGAAGCCTACTCTTCCCAACCTCCAGTAATGTTCAGCTAATAAACTTCCTTATTGCGGGAGGCTTTTTGTATTGGGCTTCTCAATACTTACAGCTGAAGCAAGCCTAACTGAAACAGATGTTGAGATATCTACCTTGGTGGATACAGAAGGGGCCTATAACCAAAATTCTCTTCTGGGTTTTTGAAAAAAACTTAAAAAACTGTTTACATTGGAAAATAATTTAAATCTAACTACATAAAGTAAGTGAAATAAATTACAAAGCAAACTTTAGAAAGGAGATGGACTAACTCTAAGCATATTTAGTTTTCTGATTCGGACATTCCTGAGAGACTGAGAGAATGGCGTTCTCATGAGGGAACAGACATGTCACTATCCTGTGCTGCAGGCCCAGGGCAACAGTGATTCAGGATCAGCCCTGAGTAAGCCCTCCCTGTGTTGGGGTTAGCATTTATTTTCAGGAAAAATTTCTAGGTGCTCAAATGCAGAGAACGCTTACAAATGCTAAACTATCGATATGAAAAGGGACAAAGCTACAAAGACACGAGAGGGATGAACATTAAATTCAAAACTGTGCCAAACGTTTTGCTCTTCTCAGACACCACCCATTGCCTTCTATGCCTCCTTATTCCTCCCAAGCCATCACTTCCCTGGAGTTTCCTCGTGCGCTACGCATTTTCTCCCCCAACCCTCATCTACAGGGACTGGATGCAGGGAACCCTTCCTCATTGGTTTTCCCGGCCAACCCAGACCATTCTTCCTCCATTTTCCCTAAAACATCCATGATGCAATCTACTGTTCTCAGACCACAACCACTCACCCTCTCTACCACAGTTACTGAAGTCTCCGCTTCCTCTCTTGAAGATTTTAGCTGTATACTCATGACACCATCCCCAACATTATCGCTGGCATGAAGCTTGGAAATCGCAACATTCACAGTCTGCCCAAACTGTTGCTAGTCAGTTCCTGGACACTGCCCCCTCCAGGGCTCCCACCCCAACTAGGTTTCGGACACCCACTCCAAGGTCAAACCTTAGACCTTAATTTTAATAAATGCAACTCCTCTAAAGTGTATTCTCAAGCATCACACTATTGACTAACAGCTACTCCTAAACACAACACTCCTTCAACTCAACAGATCTACAACCCATGTATCTCACCATCTTTTCGCTTCCCTTCACTTTCCCTTAATCTCTTGCCATCCATACTAAATCCTCATTCAATCCATCAATCATGCCTACCTCTTGTATAAACCCTTAACAACTTGTCTTTCAGACTTTTGGTAATCTTACTTGGCTAACCTGGTAGCAATCTAATTTTCTGCCTACTGCATGTTAGCACCCCCACAGCTGACTGTGGCTGGAGGGGCATAGAAACACCTACTGTCTGATAACCGGTTTCTCCTCAAACCCAAGACCAGTGAATGACCTCACTGATGCTTAATAATATGCTTCATTCTTCTTGTTCACTCACTCCACCACTCTCATACATGACTAGTCCATACTCTTCCTTCCTCAGTCTTCTAGCACTGCCCCTCCTGCTCGTTTTCACGTGCTGACCTTGTTGACTATCTTACGAACTTCCACAGCTCTCAGAAACACATCCCTGAACTGCAGCAGTTCTGTATCTTCTGAATATTCAGATCCATCCTTCATCATCGGTATGAACTACATCGGCTCCACATGAAGCCCAATCTACCTGTGCCCTCAACCTCCGTTAGCCCCAAGACCTCTTAACAATTCTCCACCGAATTTTCCCTTTTCTCAGTCTCCTATAATTGACAGTTTTCCCATCTAAAAACCAAAAACCAAAGTCTCTCTTGAACATCTCCTGTGTGCCATTAGCCCATTTCTCCTCTTCCTTCTTTAGCAAAATTCCTCAGAATGACTCCTTGTGCCTATCTCCGACTTCCCTCTCCCTTGAAACCATTCCATACTTTCCCCTCAGCATTGCACCAACCTGCTCTTGTCACCATCACTAATAAGCTACAGCTTGCCAAGCACAGCAATCGATGACCAGTCCTCTTTTTATTTAACTACTAGCAGCATGTAACAGGTTCACTACTTCCTCCCAAGACACCTTCTTTGGCCTCCAAGACATCTGAAACTTTTCAAGTTCTCAAATAACATCTATATGTAATCCCCAAGCTTAAATCTCTAGCCCATTCCTTTTCTTTGGACTCTAAATTCAGATATTAGAAGTCTTTTCAATTAAGTACTTCATATTTATTCTCAAAGTCACTTTGTCA